>JAJOOO010019162.1:0-28799 GCA_029582685.1 Solanum piurae | reverse complement strand
AGTTTTAAAGTTTGAATTTAAATTTTCAAACTTTTAAAGTGTGAAATTTAAACTTTTATAGTTTTAAAGTTTGAATTTAAATTTTCAAACTTTAAAGAGTGAAATTTAAACTTTTATAGTTTTAAAGTTTGAATTTAAATTTTCAAACTTTTAAAGGGTGAAATTTAAACTTTTATAGTTTTAAAGTTTGAAAGTTTGTATTTAAAACTTTAAAACTTTAAAAGTTTAAAAGTATAAATTTTTAACTTTAAAATTATAAAAGTTTTAATATTATTTGAGTAATGTTCCTAACTTCCTAATTTTTTTAATTTTAATAAAAATAATAATTTAAATATAGCCGTCTGGGACCCGGTTTCCGGTCCGGTCCGGGACGGGTATACAATTGTTTTTTGGAATTACCGATTTCGGTACGGTTTCGGCCCATGGTGACCGGTTCCGGTCTGATAGTCCCTGTTCCGGTCCCGTTGCCACGCATACTCCTAGGTGGGCGAATCAATGAATTCAACCTCAACTTATATTTATCATTCAACTTATAAAATACTAACCATAATGCGGAAGCTTAAATCTTATTAGTGTAAGAAACATAAATCCATTATATTCTATTATATGTCATTCCCAAAACCTGAAAGTCATCACATCAAGGACATCTAATCTCCAAATACTAATTCTAAGAGTATCAAAGACGCCAAAATAAATGAAATAAAGTAATTTGTGTTCGAAAACTAAGGACATCAGGTCATGACCGAGAGAATCCAACACAAGCTCGAATGAATAGCTCACCCTTGAACCTGATATGATGAGACTGGCTAGAGCTGAGGGCGAGTCAAAGTTGTTGGTACACTCGCTGCACTCCATAAAAGGAAAACAAAGAAAAACACAAGTAAGTCTCAGTACGGGGCAACATGTATTGAGTAGATATCATCGGCCAACTCAAAATAGTAACTAATATGCAATGAATAATAGTATAAAATCAACTATAGCACTTAGCTGGTGATAAGCAACAAACAACATGAACAAGTGACGGAAGCAAGTACGTAATCAATCACAATATCAAGCACACACACGAGGACTCATGCCTCCACACCACGCTCGTTTGGGAAATGAGTTCTTTGAGATTCAGTACATTCAGTTAATTCAATATGTTTTCCTCTTTAATGTTACCGTGTCGGAACGTGACACCCCGATCCATAATATCGTGTCGGAACGTGACACTCCAATCCATAGTACCGTGTCGGAACGTGACACCCCAATCCATAATACCGTGTCGAAACGTGACACTCCGATCCATAACACTGTGTCGGAACGTGACACCGTGATCCATAATATCGTGTCGGAACGTGACACTCTGATCCATAATACCGTGTTGGAACGTGACATCCCGATCCATTAATATTGTTAATTTATCATTTATTATCACCACTTTTCACTGCATTAACAATATTTCATCAAGCCTTTTTTATTCAAGGCATCACTTTGATAGAGAGGGATCAAGATTATAAATTTCATGGTCTCAGGATTTTAGACCAATCACAAAACACACAACCAAGCCACACAACCACACAATCAAGTACATAGAGAACTTCACAATATCACTCAACGCATATTAATCACTATTAAGAGTCTATCTATCAAATAGAATAAACCATAACCTACCTCCACTGAAGACCCGAAGTCAAGCAAACTACTTCTCCAATGCTTTTCCTTTCCTCAACGCCTCCGAACCTTTCCAATCTATCAAGTAGATATATGCATAATTTGTAAGTTAACGAGTCTATAAACACTCAAAATATTCTATGTTTAGCCTAGACCCAAAAACTCACCTAATTATATAATCAATTTCCTTAAGTTCAAACCTAAGGGTAGGTCTTAATTCCCCCAATTAACATAACTTTAATGAAATTTAAATAATTCGATACACCTAATATTTAATTACCTATCTCAATATACTAAGACTCAATTTATAAAGATGATGATCCGTAGTAAAAATCAAGATTAAGCCACTGGTTTCAAATGATTGGCTAATCATTACTCCAATTGAAGCAGAGACATTGCCCAAGCTTAAATGGCAAAGATCCACCAAAACTAGAAAGAGAAGACAATCTGCCTTTTGCTGTACAAATCCTTAATTACTGCAAATTATCCACATCAACTTTAATAATACTATAATAATGTCTTTTGTCCCTAATTTCCCTATACACAATCATATGAAATAATTTATGCTTTCCTCATCTTCACTTTATCATTAATTAAGCATTTAACTTCTACTCCCTCCGTTTCAAAAAGAATTACTTCCTTTCCTTTTTAGTCTGTTTAAAAAAAATGATCTTTTTCTTTTTTTGGTAATATTTTAATTTCAGTTTTCCAAGTGACATGTTTAAAGCCACAAGATTGAAAGACAATTTAGTATATTTGACATAACTTTAATTTAGGATCACAAGATTCAAAAGTCTTCTTTATTTTTTAAAACTTCGTGTCAAACCAAATTAGGTCACTCTTTGTGAAACGGAGGGAGTATTATTTTACAGGCAACAATTGTTCCACCCTTACCAATCTTCATCTCTTTCAAATCAACGTAATACTAATACATATATATATTTTCCTTTCCTGTCTAATCAATAATATAATAATAATAATATTACTATTAATTTGCAACTACATCAACAGCCCAACGCCGCCACCACTCAACTTGCACTAAATTTTATCCCTAAATATTTGATATTGCACAACATGCATACGCCTACTTGTAATTCTAAACCATCAATTAATTAAGGCAATTGAGGAATGAAGTTACCTGGATGTCGATCTTCACTTCTACTGTAAATCTTCTTGTCTAGTCTTTTAATTATTTACCATAATTAAATAAATACTAAACCCTCTAATTTATTCCTATCCATGGGCCATATGGTAATTTAATTAAATAAATTATGGACTTAGTTCATTAACCATCAACTAAATTAATTATTAAAACTACCCCACCAATTCTATAATTGTAGTTACGAGTAGTCCAAAATATCCATTTAGAATCTATCGGAAGAGTCTTTTATAAAATAACAAGCTCTAGTATTCAAAACGACCGAATGGGTCGTTACACCTGCACCGCCCTTCATCCACCCTGCCCTATTGTCATCCCTATATTCAGCGGGTGAGCATTCTTTTTTATTTATTATTTAGATATATTAACTATTTATTTCAGTTATGTATCTTGTTTGGGTGAGATTCTTAGATACTTTTATTATATTTATCCAAATAATAATTTAAGCCAAATAATAAAATTTTATCTCATTTTTGGATGCACAATTTATTTAATTTTTATTTATTTTTAGGCATTTTTTTAAATACTTGGGTGAAACTCCGTTATATTTGGCCAAGCAAGCAAATTTACACGTAAATAATGGAGCTTCAAATATATTATTTTTATCAATTTGGCTCCAAAAGTGGTTCATTAAATTAACAATTTTTTTAGAAACTAAAAATGATTTAGTATTAATAACAATTTTTGGAGGTGGTAGGGACACACAAAGTATTTTAGAGTCTAATTACGGGGATGCAACAGTATTTAGAGTGTAAATTCGGGGATGCAACACATGCTTCAAGCGTGGAAGTGAGATTGATACACACGTTATCTTCAAGAGAGAAAGATTTAGATATCTTGGGTCTTTGATTCAAGAAAATCTGAAGATCAACGATGTGATGTTACACATCATACAGGTGCGGTATGAATGAAGTGGAAGCTTATATCCGGAGTTTTGTGTGATTAAAAGAAACCATCAAAACTTAAAGGTAAGTTTCATTAAGTGGTAGTTAGACCGATTTAATTTTGGTCCAGTTTTGATCCAATGACATGAACAAGAACAACAACTTGCAAGTTTTATACACCAAATAAATGAAGAAAATCCGTGAAAATATCAACTTTACAAGTATGACAACTTCATAAATGAAAAAAATCTGCGTAAAATATCAAAAATAATTTTATAGATATCAAAATGGGTGATGCACCTTCATAGAGATCAAAATTAGTGCAAGAGTGAAGTTAACTATTCAATAACATCATCTTAATTAATAGACACAAGAAGTCAAATATAAAACCAGTATCATCTTGTATAATTAAATTCGACCCTTGTTTATATGATTTAAATATAAATATTACAAAAAATTAAATTTAGAAAAGTAATAAAATCCTCACATAATTTAAATATGTAACTAATAATTTTTACATATTTAGGAGGAGTCTTATGCCTTATCCTGTTATTATTGTTGACAAATATTTGTTTTGTTTGGATTTAATTTACCTAAAATACATCTTGATTGTTAATGACTTATGTTGAGACCTTTTTTCTTAAAATAAAAAAGTTGAAATTATTTTATTTTCCAATATAGAGGAAGTATTGAAGGGTAATCAACTAATTATGATATCAAATCATGCATAATATGTACTATATCTAGTTTGGTTATTCATTATCAAATCATTTATTTGCCGACAAGTAAAAACAAAATTAGTAGTTTGTTCAAATCAAAATTGTATAATTAAAAGATTCAATCTTTTGTCATGCTACTGACTAGCCCCTATAAATATATATATATATATATATATATATATATATATGTGCCCAACTTTTGGTCCAATAATTAGTAATTTTTCTTTAAAAAACAAATCTATCATTTTCATAATAACTAACTAAATAGAAATAGAATTTCAGTGTGAATTCATTAATACATTTAATTAATTACGTTCCAACCGTGACTCATCAGTTTGCCACTTATTTTATTTTTTCTAAGCCTCTATAAAGTTATAATATTCCCTTTTCCAATTCAGAATATTTTCTTTCATTTTCATATATGCAATCATAGAATAATTCTACCATCTTAATTTAATTAGTTCATTGTGGGCGAAAATAATCTAGAGAAATGATGAAATGTTATATTCTCTGGCACAATTTAAGGGGAAAAAATATATTTATCGTATAATTATTATTTTTAAATTGAAATATGTATCTCACTTTCAGTTGTTACCCTCTCTCCAGGGAGTGCAGTGAAGGACTCTCGCTTTACCTGCCCGTTTGACTTATGTCATCATTGACTTGCTTTTCAATCAAATCGATTTCATAACCATAAAGAGGTACATTTTATATAATAATATTAATATTTATCATAATAAAGTATTGATAACAGATTGATGTATAATAGTTTTAATATGGATAATAGTATCATCAAACATGTATCATCAAACAAACAGTTGGACTTTTAATATCATATATATAGAGAGAGAGAGAGGAGGGGGGGGGGGAAGACACGTGCCGAAACATTATAAAATAGGTCAAATATTTAGTTGGTGTCTGATGATCATAATTGCTATGTATCTGGTCAATTTTATATACACAATTTGAAAATAACGATATTTAAATTTTAAATATTACTTTTTGGTTTAAAATATTATTCGTGTTGACAAAATAAAATGTATGTTCAAAATAATTGATAATATTTAAAATAACATCAAATGTCTTTTTCAAAGGGATGTGCAAAAATTATAATGTGGACCAGAGATAGGGACGGGTGTAACTTTGAAGTATCAAATTCATTGAACCCAGTATTTTTAAAGCAAAATATAATTTATGTGTAAAAATGTTAAGTGTCTCTCTCTCTCTCTCTCTATATATATATATATATATATTATAATTATTATAGGTCAATCTGTTATCAATACTTTATTTTGATAATGTTAATATTATTGCATATTAGTATAATGAATTTGATACTAAAAAGCTTAAGAGTTGAACTTATGTATATTAAATTTAGATCCGCTTTTGACTTGAGGTGGTATCATTTATGTAACGACTTTCCTTGTCGTTATAGGCAAACTGTTGATAAAGAAAAATGAGTGAGAAAGCTTTTGGAGTAGTGAGTTAAAATTTCAGGTTAGGCTAGACTCAAATAAAATTTGAGTAAAGGTAAGATCTAGGGCAATCCGCATAAAGGATTGGGGAAATGTTTGGTGAAGTCTAATTTCGTTGTTGCTAAGACGTTAAGGAGTCCGTATGACATTTCAAAAGTGAATTCGGAGAATAGAACTCCCGATAACGAACTTGACGTGAGGAGGTTGGTTGAAAAGTCAAAGTTCGAAGGTGTGTTGCGAAATAGTCTAATTTTAAAGGAATTTCGAGTCTCCGTCCCCTGTAAGCCGCTAGAGCGGTGAAATTAATTCCCGCTATTGTAGGGTTAGTAGTAGTTAATGCAGAAAATTTTCAACACTGCTCATTATTTGGCAATTGTGTTTTGAAAAAGAGCAAGAACGATCTAGGGCAAATTTCATTTATTTTTCATCGTTATCATCAATAAAGGTAAATAAATTACTCCCTTAAATTAATAATTCGATCGTTGAGCCTTAGAAACTGGGGTGGTGATCTTAGGGGAGGATTTTGTTTTATTTAATGGCGAAAAAATCTCGATTTGGATGGAATAATTCTGAGAATGGCCTTGGGTTTGATATTATGATATAATCTGGGTGTGTTTAGGTCATTTTGATCTAATTATGTGTTATATTGATTATTTGTAGACAAAAAATAAGCTAGGTATCATAACAAGGGTAAAGCTCAGGTTCTATAGAGTATTTCAGTGTTGATCCGAGGTAGGTGATGATTATTTATTTTCCATTTATGTTACATGTGTTTGCTAACTGTTTTATAAATATTATATATATAATGTATGGCTAGGAAATGGAAGGAGTATAAACTGAAATGTTAGCTTATATCAATCTCATGCAATGAATGTGTTAACTTCGGTGTACAAGTGTGACTTAAAGAATTGTAATTTGTGATTTTGGATAGATGAAGCTTCAGGTACTGATGTATTCTTTCTTTCCATACTAAGCCCTGTTATGACCGAGACTGAGCATGCATTTTTGACTAAGTTTCTGAAGTTGAAGTCTCCATCATTTCATGATACTAAGAATGAGGATGCTTTTGAGTTCATCTTGTACTGTTATGAGAGATTGCATAAGTTGGATATTATGTAGCATAAAGTTTGTTACTTTTCAGTTGCAGGGGGATGTTAAGATGTAGTGAAGGGTTCATAAGGAGTGTCGTTCATTTGTTTTTCCTTCGTTGACTTGGGCCTAGTTTCACGCCATGTTTCTGGAGAAGTTTGTGTCTCGTACTCTCAGGGATTGCAAAAAAAAAGAGCTTTTAGCACTTGAGTAGGACAACATGTTTGTTGAAACATATGAGGCTAAGTTTCATGCCTCGTCTCCTTATGCTACCCAACTTTTAGATGATGAGGAGAAAATACATTTGTATGTGAAAAATTTGAACACTGAGTTACAAGTTTTATCTGTGCATATGACTTCTGAAGGGAAGAACTTTAATTAGGTGACTAATTATGTGAAGAATCTAGAGGAGGTCAACCGGATTGAGAAAATTAAGGTACGAGCCAAAAAATCCAAGAGTATGGATAATTTCAATGGATCTTATAATTATATATGCCGCAAGCTTCACTTGAGAAATGGCATTTGCAATAATATCATCTCCTTCATCTAAGTTAGTTTTGGAAGGATAACCATCTTTTTTGTCATTTTTAACTACTTTCGTACACTGAGCTGCATAATGACTTGATTTTCCACAAATAAAACGACTTTATTTTAGAAAAAAAGTTGGGGTTATTAGGCTAGTAACCTTGAAACTTATTACCATACCTGTTATTATTATTGCTTTGACCTTGCACTAAATTTACCTTGAGTGCTAGTTGTTTAGTTTTAAATAACTTCTTTCTATTAGTATCTTCAATTAAAATGTGAGTCACTATATTCTCAATAGTGAAGTTTGTTAGCTTATGTTTTAGGCTATTTTTATAATCATTCTATGACTCAGATAATTTTTTTATTAACAATTTTTTCTGGTAAAAATTTCTTCGGCCTTCAAGTCTTCAAGCAATTTTTGATATTCATTAATTAATTTGAATTTTTATTTCTTCCACGTCATTCATCTGCCATTGATAGTATCTTCAACGGTGAATTTTTTATTAAGGCTTTCCAAATAACTTTTGTTTTCCTGCAACTGCAATACATATCAAATAATTCGTTAGAAATAGTTTGCAATATAGTATGATGACATACCTTATTAGAGTATTGCCATGATTGTGGTTCAACGTCTGCACTAGGTTGTGTATGTACCAAATCATGTGCAACACAGTGAACATCGAGCAATGAGAAAATACGTTCTTACCATCTTTTTAAAATCATCATTAGCAAAATATTTAATATTTGACACATCGGAAAATGGCTTGACATATGGTAGTACAATCGAAACTGGGGTAGTGGAAACAGTACCATATTTGTAGTATTAAAAATAATTTCAGGAGTAGAATTATTTGTCATAGTGTTTTAGATTGTCGGGGAACAATGAAAAGTCACAATAATAATATAATTTATTATTTAACAAAATAATAGTACTAAAAATAGATAAATATTATTACGATAATATTTTAAGTAGTACACAAATAATACTTAAATCATGTTGGACATTGTCATAAAAAATTATTTAATAATGAGAAATGTTTTCCCAGGATATTAAACAGGCCTTCTCTAATTGAATAGAGGATACAAAAATAATAAAAAAAATTAATTAACATTTCCCAGTTAATTGTTATTAATTAAAAATAAATAAAAGACCAACATAAAACATATTATTTAAATTAGAAAGGCATAAAATGAAAAAAAAGAAGAGAGAACTAAAGGAGAATTGGAAAGAGAGACAACAAACAGTATATAGAATGTCTTGTTCTTATTGTAGATTTGTTGAAGAAATTTGAGGTTTTTCATAAAGAAATTGTAACGACCCCTTAGAGTCGTTATGGGTAGACTAATGGTGAAAAATTTGAGTCAAAAAACTTTTTGAATAGTGACTTGAAAATTTTAGACTAGTTTGAAACAAAAAATTGAGCAAAGTGAGGTCTAAGATAATCCAGGAAGGATAGGGAATAATGTCTAAGATTGGGTTGAATTTTCTAGTATCTAAGTTGTTAAGGAATCTATATTTCTTTATGAAAGTGAATTTAGGTGAGTAGACTCTTGATATTGATCTAGAGAATGGATTAAATTGGAAGGTCAAGGATCAAAGGTGTGTTAGTAAATGAGGACCTTTGGGGAATTTTCGAGTCTTTGCCTCCGTTCAACCCGCTATAGAGGATGTCACACCACTATAGCAGAGGAAATTAATTCCTGTTATAGCGGGTGGTACCACTATGGCGAGGTCGTTATAGCGGGGTTAGTCAATTTTTTATGCAGAAAGGTTTCAAAACTGATCATTATTGGCTATCTTGTTTTGGCAAAGTATAAAGGAGATGTAAGTTATTTTTCATTGTTCTCTTTGATAGAGGTAAATTTATTACTCTCCTAACTTGTATTTTGATTTTTAAACCTTAGAAGCTAGGGTGCTATCCTTGGGGGAGGATTTTGACTTGAATTAATGGTGGAAAAAATCCTGATCAGGGTAGACTGACCAAGGAATTGGCCTAGGATTAGGATTAAGTAACAATCAGAGTTTAATTAAGTCATTGTTCATTGATTTTAGTGCTTATTATTATCTTAGATCAAGAATAGGCCAAGGCATTACAAAACAAGAGTTTGGATTCTTTAGAGTTTTCAAAGCTTGATTCGAGGTAGGTGATGGTACTTTGTTCTCAAATTAAGTAATGTGTACATGTTAACTGCTTTATAGTATTACTCGTGCAATGCATATGGGAAAACTAAAAGGCTAATGTGAAATGACGTCATATTAATAATCACATGATATAATGAACTTGTTTATTTACTTATGGTTTCAAGTGTGAATTTTCATTGTGATTGTGGTTGTGGTTGTGGTTGTGTATGTTGTTTGTGACTGTTGGTTAGATTGGGTACCATGTCGGTACATGATACTAACGGCTAGCTCAGATACCATGTATGGTATGAAATACTAATGGTTGGTTCGGATATCACGCCGGTACACTAACAATTTGTATGTGGGTTCCATGAAAGGACCGAGTATGTACTGTTGTGATCATGTGAGACATATTTCATGCATTGGTTAAGTAAGAATTGTTACGGGGAGTTTATATTTATTGTGATGGTTGTTATATGTGTTGTCTTGTATTTACTGTATCGTGGTTACTTGTTTACAATCATATTTTTGAACTAAACGTATGATCCTACCAGTATATTGTGATCGTATACTAATACTGCATTTGCTCTTTCCTTGTTGAATACATGACATATTCAAGAAAATACGAGACCTCACTTGTGAGATTGACGGCATCTGAATCCAATAGTGAGCTACTCTTCTGGGCTGCCATGGATTCTTCTATATTTCTACGTCCATTTTCTTCGAACACAAACATTTTAGACTCTTATATTCATGTTCCTTATTGGGGTGCATCCCCTTTATTCCAAATACTTAGAATTTCGGTACTATGACTTTCAGATTCTAGGGAATTAATTCCACAATATTTTTAGATAATTGATTGAGTTTATGGGAATTCGATCTGTTATTATTTTAAAAATTATTTTCCTAATGTTTTATATAATAGCTTTATTTCTTGAAATGATTGATGGGTTAGGTTTAGATTAGAAATTGACTTTTCCATCAAAAAATTAGTGTAAGTATTACTCACGACGATTTGAATCGTGACAGAAATGACAATTAAGAAAACAACATAAGTATCAAGACACTTGTCTTTAGAAGAACCAAGTGACTTCACTTTCTTTAGCCACTTCTTCAAGAAATACAAATTTCTAATTACACCTCTTAATAATTTAGAATTTTCAAATATATTTTTATATATTCATTTGAAATAATAAATATAGGTTGCACAAGATTGGCATAATCTTCTAGTGAAATAGACTTTGTATTTATCCCCAAGTATATATATTTTTTTCCCGCAAATTTACCACTAGATAGTGTCTAGTGACCTTTTATTAAACATAAAAAATATCAATAAGGATAAGTGCAAGCAAGGGGGGCTAGGCCTTACCTTACTAATCCTAATGACGTACCTAATGTCTACTACCTAACAAGCATGAGGAAAATAAGAACTAGAGAGAACTAAGTATTTTCCGATCACCACAAAGTTTGTAATACACTCCATGATGATATTACAAATGAGGATGCTTAAATAATGTAAAAATATGCCAATCAAGAAGAAAGTTGAGTTATCAGCCTCAAACTTTCTATTACAAACACATGAATTAAAAGAGATTGATTGCCCATCAAAAGTAACTTGAAGTATTTTTCTCTTGTCTTCTTCTTCAAACCTATCCAACAACACTTGATAATTCATACTTTCTTTATGGATTTATTGGATCTTGTTGAACCTATTGATACTTTCAAATGGTTCTGCTTTGCCTGTCGCATCGGTAGGTGCCTTAGAATAAACTCCTCAGTCATTTTACCGTCTCAACTATGTTGCCTTCCATGTGTCTTCTTTTTTCTTTTGTTGCTTCCACTTCTTTATTGCCTAGGTGATATATCTCCTTTCCTAGCCACTCTATCAAATCATATGTCCAGCATATCTTCCTCGTCTTCATCAAGAGAATCCTCGCCCAAATCAAGCATATTGTATTCCTTATCTTCATCAAGAGAATCCTCGCCCAAATCAATTGTATTTGACACTAAGGCCCTTGACTCATTCTTCTTCGCAATCACACATTTAGGCACAAATACGGGAGCTTCATGACTTAATTTGCTATTCAAAGTAGGTGGTGAGACCTGCTTTTCTTGGATCAAATCATTGTCATTCTATGTTAACTTTACTTACTTTCCAGTAGTCTTTGATAAAGCATCAAAGCTATTCGAACATAATAGGTATCTTGAGGCATTACTAATATCTTGCTTCTTCTCACTGTCATAAAAAAATTCAGTCGTACCATTTTCACTACATGGAGAATTATTTTGACTAGTCGGGGAAAGGCTTCGATTACTAGTTGAATTTTTGTGTGCAACCAGTGTCCAATTTTTAGTTGCATTCTTGGTTTCAACTTTCAAAATATGTTGCCCAGAATTTTCAGCATCTTCAACATTAGATGTATCCATTAGTTCGTGTCCTAAATCCATTATTTTTTGGCCTGAACCAACCTCGCGGTGCATCAACCCTAACTCTTGGCGTTTCCCCTTTGTTTTCGCTAGTTGTTTGGACACCAATATTACTTATAACAATATTCATTGAGTGTGAACGATTTTTCTCAGAAGTGACAACAACCAACCTTAAGTATATATTCCATTTCCCACATTATAATATATTTTTGGATTTTCAAATATACTTTGTACGTTTGGTTAGGTATTAGGTAGTTCTTAGTGATGGAATGGAAAAACTATATAATTACATATACTTCACTATTATATTTAGTATTATTATCCATACTTTTAAAACATCACGTATCTTATAACTAACTAAGAGCAGAGGCGAATCCATGATTTGAAGATAGGGGGGCACTACTAAGAGTGACTCAAGGGTAAGGCTAGGAGTGACACAAGGGTAACGTTAGCAAAGCCAGCTTACGCAAAAGCAAAATACAACATCTTTCTTCATACTATACTCCAACCATCTAGAATATGAACCCATAAACCATGTCTTACAAAATCTACGCATTTTCGTTCCAATTCTAGTTAGAGGATATTCATTATCATTAATATCTGGTTGACAAGGCCCTTGTTGAATATAGTGTCTTCTCACTTCATCTCGTATTCTAGGGCCATATTTATCAATGAATATTTTTTCTCCAGGATCCGGTTTAAGTGACTGCAAATCAAACTCATCTATAAAACGCGAAGAATTGTCGCTAAAACTAGCACTTGGTTGAGAAGAATTATGTTTCATCAAAAATCTATCCATCTCAAATCACAAGAATCAACAACAAATTCTTGCAAAAAAACACGCTTAAAAAATAAGAACTTACCAATTTATGCAGAGATAATAGGAGTAGGACTTCAATTATGCAGTGAAGAATACTTGTAAGTTGTAGAAATTCTAGCAGTCTTATATTTTGTTTAGAATTGTGCTACGGCTTTTATTTATTTTTAATTTCAATTAAGAAAGGAATGGGGTTAGATGAGATGGCAAAAAAAAGGTGGTTAAGAAAGGGGGTGGGGCCAGATGAGGTGGCAAAAATGAGTTTCAGTAAAAGCAATTTTTAAAAAGGTTAATTCTAAAGAAAAAGTTGATTTTAAAGTAAAAAAATTTGATCTCGCGCGGTCGCGCTCTGAGTTGGCAACTTCAACCAGTGCACCCAAGCGCCTTTTGGTTATAAGGGTGCACAATTAAATATATTATCATTTTATCAACTATCTATACATATATATACAAAAAAAATTATAAAGTTATTTGATGCATGTGGGTCCGCTTCTGACTAAGAGTTTCTTGCCATATATCGATGAAAATACACTTAGATATATGTATTTTTGCTATAAGATATATTAAAATAGGGAGATAGACGGACAAGATTGGTGAGGGAGGTGAGCAAGATTCGTATGTATCCCAGATCGTGCTAATCACACTAGATACACACTAGTTACTGTATCTATATGTATATGGCGTAATTCGCATGTATCTGTGATACCAGTTACATGCGAGAGTGGCAAGCGAGATGGGACTCAGTAGGGTTGTTCATGGTTGTGGTTATAAAACCAAATCGAACCGCAATCCGAACCAAACTGATTAAAATAACTGATATTTAGTTTGATTTGGTTTTAAATTTTGAAAAACCGATACTATTTGTTTTGGTTTTGGTTTCACTAAAACTAACCAAACCGAACCGAGAAGTTATATATAATTTTTTTATAATTATTTATAAATTAAATATGATTATTTTGATAAATTTTAATTAACTTAAGTCTTTAATTTTACTATCTGAAGCCCAACACTTAAATTTTAGCCTAACTATTAAAACCCTAAGTCTAAATCCCTCAATATTCATTACCTTAAATATCACACTTTCTCTGTTCTTTATAAATACCTTAAAGATCACACTTTCTCCGTTCTTTATAAAATTTTCTAACGCAACATTGGATAATTTAAAGCTCAAGCTAAAGAAGATGGTAATTGATTAGTGTTGATTATGAAATATTGGTTGTTTTTTTAGAAGTAATTTCTCAATATTTTAAGGTGTAATTTTATTGAAAAGTCTATTGATAAGATGTTGAGATCTCCAAAATTTTGAACCAACTTTATGCTATTGACAATGAGTTTTTTTAGTTTCTGAAACTTGGTACATTGGATGAATCGCTTTATTCGTGTCATAGCTTTTTTGTGAATTATTCATGTATTAAGTGTTTGTGTCTATCGAGATGCGTATGTCCTCAATAAACTTATTACTTTCTAAGTGAAAAAAACTCGAAAAAACTGAACCAAACCGATAATACCAAACCCCTGGTTATTTTTTTTGATTTGGTTTGGTTTGGTTTTAGAAATTTAAAAACCGATTAAATTGGTTTGGTTTTGATTTTAACTAATAACCGATCTAAATTGAACCATGAACACCCCTAGATGGGAGAGAGACGAGAAAGATTTGTTATGTATCTTAGATACATGCGATTCCACTTGGATATAATGTATTTAGAACAAATTTGAGCCCATGTATCTGGACGTATCTTAATATATCTGGACGAACAAAATATGGTAATTGGTAAGATACATAATTTTACAAACTAAAGTGTATCTAAATAATTAACTTCTAAACTAGTAAAATTTATGTAACTTTCCCATAATTTATTTCATATAGAGAATAATTTATTCCTAACCAAACGAACCTAATATACTCCATTTTCCGTGCTAAAGTTCACTTTGAAGTGCAGCATCTGACACAAAGAGATGATCGAGTGATACATCCATGCACGTATTCTTTTACTATATTCCCAACTTTTTAACTATTCATTCAAAGCACCGCTATATTTATAATTCACATAAAGTAAAGTTTTATATATATTATATATATAGGGACAATAATAGAAAGAGATTAATTTAATATTGTTAAACAATAGTAACATGCATGAAGATATGTTTCAAAAATAATAATAATTTATTTTTGGTTGGACCGGTTTCGAGCCTTGCACTTCACTACTTCAGTCATGCAGGAATCTTTATTTTACATTTAAATTCTCAATATAAAAATGGAAATTATTTTGATACCTTATCCAATAAAATAAGGAGGATAAACTACATAAATCCCACTAATTTGGGTTTTAATTACTAAGATTCTCGATGGTTCCAAATATTACTTACTCTACCATATTCCGTGTTTAGGATACATGAGTCTGAATCCGCGAGATACATGTATCTACTGAATTTTAAAATCGAGATACATATTTTATTCATTTAAATTTATTGGTTGTAACTGATTTCCTTAATTAGAGGAGTAATTGAGGATTTTCAAAATACATGGATAATTAATTCTAAAAAAAATAACTAATTAAATCTCTTAATATAAGGCGGAATCAAGGAGTGTATCTATGTTTAATTGATATCATTTTATTATTCTTTGAAATGATAAATTCATGTAATTTGATTAGTTTCAGTTTATTACTCTTAAAATAATAAATTCATTAATTTGATGTATCTATTATCAATATATAATGTATCCAACAAACTAAACGCATAGATACATGAGTATCATACAAGTACATCCATATGTATCATAGAAGTATCTAGTATTAATTTCATGTATCTATTTATATGATCTGATATTAATTTCATGTAGATTATTTATATTATCTAATATTATTTCATGCAACTTTTATATGTATAATTTGATGTATCAAGTATCAATTCCATACGTTATATCCAATAACATGTATTTCAGATAAATACAAAAATAGTTAGATACATTGTAATAACATAACAAATATATATGGTAATATTAAGATACATGATATAAGACCAGATACATATGACAAGACTCAGATACATGACAAAAATAAATTGTGTCAAATACATGCGTAAATTTCAATGATACGTAAATCTCCAATATATTCATTAGATACATACACACTTAGAAAGATACATTGATAAAAATTATATAGATACATATAATTATGTATCAGATACATCAATAACGGTAGTTGCTTCACCTTTTGATTCATCGGTGTTGCTCACTGCGCCTAGATCCGATGGGAGAAGTGACGCAAAGTTTCTTGGTTGATCCATAGTATACATGGTATGCAACCGATACCATCGTCAATGTCAAATTTGATAAATCTATATATTGGACTTGAAATCTCTGCTTACAATACCCATTGTCTCTGCGCGCGAGAGGTGTCTCCCCTTGCGAGAAAAAATGATGGATTCGTGAGGGATCAGTTTGAGAGTGAGAAATCAAAGGCTAAGAATTTGATATGTGTGTTGAAAAGTTGTAGAACATCCCTTTTAATGGAGTGTTTCTTCTCAGTAAATTTCGACGACTGATTAAGGGAAGAGGAAGAGGAAGAGTTTTACCCTAACTCATACTCCTTGAGAAAAATATTTATTTTTAATTAAAACACTAATTTTAAAGTTTAAATGTAATGATAATTAATCAATTCTAGTTTTAAGAGATATGAATATTGATTGTATCTTTAATTATATATGATATGAAATATTAAAAGTGGTAATATATGTATTGTTTGAAAGTAATTATAAAATTAATATATATGATAGTGATGTATGTCTAATAAAGTAGTTTATTCACTTATATATTATATTTATCTGCTAAGATAATATTTTTGAAAAGGATATAAGTTATAAAAAATATAATCTTACACCACCAATGTAATTTAACTAGTGATACCCGACTATTGATTATGTTGTTTTATTTATGGAATAAAAAAACAAATTACATATCATTATAAGTAAATTAACCTAATAGTTGTAAAAAAAAAAAACTTATACATTGACAACACACAAAATTTAAACTTAAAAATCACAAATACAAAAAGTTGACGTTATCATATGTCGCAAGCTCAACTACTACTTTATCAGATATATATGTAACACCTACAGTCCATTGTATTTAATCGATAAAGTCTTGCGAATCTTAATAAAGGGTCCAAATTAAGAAAATCACATATGAACAAACAGAAGATCAATATTAGGTACAAGGTCAACTAATCAAAGATTATATCTAAAAACTAATACTAAACCAAAAAAAGAAATGGTGATTAAGCAGACAAAAAGTTGTGTGGTCGCAGTTTTAGGAAGCAAAACAAAATTAGCATCACGTCTTTTAGATAATAATATCTTTAAGCAAATCAAAACTTGTTGAATATTAATTTTGAAGAATATAAATATTAATTCAATGATAATTGTTTTATTTGGCAAACATGTTTCTTTTTAGTTCATTCATATATACCACTTCTCAAATGGGAAATATTGGATGTTCAATTTGACAAGTACACTTTTTCCCATTTTAATTTTTGATTGACTAGTTTGAAAATTATTTACACTTTAAAAAGTTTCCACTTGACTACTTAGATATTAAGTTATAATTAGTATCTCCAAGTTGTATAATTCAGGAACTTAAATTTTTCAAAGCTTTAATATTTATAAATGTTACCTTAATTACTAAAATTTACTATATATAGATGTTTTTTTTGGTCTAGGAAAAGCACTACCAAAAAAATAAGAATTAGTGATGAACAATATTATATATCTATTTAGTGATAAATTATCAAAAAATACTTGTTAGCTACGAGCGATGTAACAATGAAATCCATAGTTAATTTATTTTATTTTATTTTTTAGTGAAACATGTCATATCATTAACGTAGTTATAGTAGAGGGAGCATAACAGAGGCGATTCAAGCACATTAGTGACCTAAGATCAAAATTAAATGAAGATCTTAAATCATTAAAATAGATTAATATTTTTTTTATAAAGTATATTCTTCTGGCTCTTTGAGATGTAAAACTGCTAATACTTTATTATATTACAATTCATTTCTTCTAATAATTCTCATTCAATTGATAATATAACTAATTTGTTTAATCTTTCTTAACACAGTGTACTTCAAATGTGTCAAACTTTGTTCTAATAATATTTTTTTTTTTCATTTACATAAAAAGTTTACTTTTAAATTTTTTAACCTATTATGGTCAACATGATGGCCATGGCCTATTTTCAATTACTGATAATGGATTTTTGTTTTGTAAGAATATTTTGCAATGTGAGTTAATAGTATCATGATAAAATTTCACCAACATAGGTTGTGGACTAGTGTAATGGTGTGACTGCTCCACCCTTAATTAAATGTTTCAAGTTTGAGCCATGGGTATGAGATAATTCTATTGGGAGCATTATCCTCGAATGGACCCTGCACTGTGCAATTTAAATTTATCGAAGCTCCAATATGAACTCCAAACATTGACCCCGGGAAACAAAAAAAAAAACACGATAAAATTTAGAGCACTATTTTCAATCACTAATAATATATTTTCCCTTATATTTGGATCAATGAATTCAATTTTTTATTTTTTTAAAAAAAAAATAGGTTGGGACAACGTTTGATTAGTTAACAAGTACTAGTGCAGATTCCAAATTTGTATCCAGACATCATCATCCTGCATGTGGTAATATAATAATATGCCTGCCTCTATTGTCTTATCAACTCATTATTTTTGTAAAAGATATTTAATGTTTCAAATTAAAGGTAAATTATCAACTTATATTAGACAAAACAACATTATTGTCACCGTTTTTATTATCCTACATGGCACTTATATGACTCATACATGAATATATTTTTACTACTCCCTCTGTCCAACAGTAGTTGTTCACTGTTGACTTGGCACACCCATTAAGAAACTATAAATAGAAGGGTAATTTTATAATATCACCCTTTGAATATAATAAATACAATGTCTTGAAAAATGTAATAGGGGAAGTGACTATAATTAAGGGATAAAACACAAGTACCCCCTACACTATGACCGAAATCTCAAAGACACACCTTAACTAAACTAAGGTCCTATTACCCCCCTGAACTTATTTTTTTTGTAATTTTGTACACCTTTTGTCTTACGTGGCACACTCCGTGACTCCACACAACTAAGGTGCGTGGGAGATATTTGGATGCCACGTAAGCCAAAAAGGTACACAAAATTACAAAAAAATGGGTTGAGGTTAATTAAGTTAAGATGTGTCTCTGGGATTTCGATCATAGTCTAGGGGGGTACTTGTACCTTTTCCCCTATAATTAATGATAAGGGTAAATTAGGAACTAAGTATAAAATTATCCATTAATTTCAATAACTGGACAAATATTGTTGGACATCCCAAAATAGTATAGTGGACAACTATTATTGAACAAAGGAAATATAATTAAAAATTTACTTCCTATTTAATATTTTTTCCGACCCACATAAATAAAATTCGATCCAACCAATTTGAAAACCTATTAACCCTTTGACCAACTGCCAATGAATTAGTTTGTGTATGAGTTGCATCATCCTAGTCAACTGACAATGTTTGACAAAATTTTATTGGTATAATAGTGTATAAAAGTATATATTCTTATATAAATATCTTTTTAATTTTATATAATATTATATATATGGGATAAGGCACAAGTACCCCTAAACTTTGATCGAAATCTCAGAGACACACCTTAACTAAACTAAGGTCCTATTACCCCTGAACTTATTTTTTTGGTAATTTTGTACACCTTTTGTCTTACGTGACACACTCCGTGACTCCACGCAATTGAGGCGCGTGGGAGATATTTGGATGCCACGTAAGCCAAAAAGGTACACAAAATTACAAAAAAAAAAGAGAGTTAAGGTGTGTTTCTGAATTTCGGTCATAGTCTAGGAGGGTACTTGTACCTTTTCCCTATTATATATTGGTGTATAATATTTGTATAACAAGTTTAAAAATATTTTTGTAAAAAAGAAATATGAAAATTTTGTATATTATTGTATATCATATGTATATTATTGTATACCGAATTGTGTTTTGAGCTAAATATTTGTAAAGTAAATTTTGAGTTATATTTTTACAATTTAAGTTTGGTAATCGTACTTCTATGAAAAAAATTCCTTTAAACTGTAATGATAAATCAGTTAGAAGAATTGTTATTAAAAAAGAAATAATTTATAAAGTTACATTACATAATTTAGTAAATTTTACACAATTTCATAGTGTTAAGAGCTAATTATAAAAATTATATTCCTACTTTTTTTCAAATTACAAAAATCTCTTAAATTTAATGGAATTTGCATACATACCAAAACGTTTCGATACATCGCGTCCCAATTTTGGATATATCGGTCAATGTCCCGATGCATCGTGTCTCGATTTCGGATACATCACTTTACGTCCCGATACACTGCGTACATCCCAATACATCGAGTAAAGTGATCTATCCGAGAATAGGAGAGAGCAGAATTTTTTGTAATTTTTTCAAATGATGGAAAAATTTAGACAATATGAACTCCAAACATTGACCCCGGAAAAAAAAAACATGATAAAATTTTAGAGCACTATTTTCAATCGCTAATAATATATTTTCCCTTATATTTGGATCAATGAATTCAATTTTTATTTTATTTTATTTTATTTTAAAACAACTAGGATGGGACAACGTTTGATTAGTTAACAAGTACTAGTGCAGATTCCAATTTGAATCCAGACATCATCATCCTGCATGTGGTAATATAATAATGTGCCTGCCTCTATTTTGTCTTATCAACTCATTATTTTTGTAAAAGATATTTAATGTTTCAAATTAAAGGCAAATTATCAACTTATATTAGAGAAGACAACATTATTGTCACCGCTTTTATTATCCTACGTGGCACTTATATGACTCATACATGAATATATTACTCCCTCTGTTTAACAATAGTTGTCCACTATTGATTTGACACGTCCCTTAAGAAACTATAAATAGAAGGGTAATTTTACGATATCACTCTTTGAATATAATTAATACAATGTCTTGAAAAATGTAATAGGGAAAATGACTATAATTAATGATAAGGGTAAATTAGGAACTAAGTGTAAAATTATCCATTAATTTCAATAACTAGACAAGTATTATTAGACATCCCAAAATAGTATAATGGACAACTATTGTTGGACATGAGGAATGTAATTAAAAGTTTACTTCCTATTTAATATTTTTTCCGACCCACTTAAATAAAATTCGATCCACCCAATTTGAAAACCCATTAACCCTTTGACCAACTGCCAATGAATTAGTTGTGTATGAGTTGCACCATCCTAGTCAACTGACCATGTTTGACAAAATTTTATTTGTATAATAGTGTATAAAATTATATATTCTTATAAATGCGTATATAAATATCTTTTTAATTTTATATAATATTATATATTGATGTATAATATTTGTACAACAAGTTTAAAAATATTTTTGTAAAAGGAAATATGAATTGTTTTTGTATATTATTGTATATCGAATTGTGTTTTGAGCTAAATATTTGTAAAATAAATTTTGAGTTATATTTTTACAATCTAAGTTTGGTAATCGTACTTTTACGAAAAATTTCCTTTAAACTATAATGATAAATCAGTTAGAAGAATTTTTATTAAAAAGAAATAATTTATAAAGTTACATTACATAATTTAGTAAATTTTACACAAATTTCATAGTGTTAAGAGCTAATTACAAAAATCATATCCCTACTCTTTTTAAAATTACAAAAATCTCTTAAATTTGGTGGAATCTGGATACATCCCAAAACGTCTAGATACATCGCGTCCCAATCGTTCAATGTCCCGATGCATCGCGTCTCGATTTCGGATACATCACTTTATGTCCCGATACATTGCATACATATCGATACATCGCGTAAAGTGGTGTATCCAAGAATAGGAGAGAGTAGAAATCTTTGTAATTTTTTCAAATAGTAGAAAATTTTAAAAAATATAGTAAGATAAATTATGTATTTAGATAATTTTCCCCATAATTTAACCAAAGTTTTCAATACTTACCTAAATTGGCCCAATTACATGTCTTCCTCTATAATGAAACTCCTCCATTGCTAACAATAGATACTTATTAATTTTTCTTTCTCAAACCCATATCAAAGACACCTTATTTTAGCCCCCCTCTACCATGAATAATTGAATAGACCCAAGTACTACACTTCCAGTGAGGCTGAATTTCTATTCCAAAAATCACCTCAATAATTAATGTATAAGATTATATATTTTTGTATATGAGTGTATAAATACTTCTTACAGTTTTGTATAATACTGTATATCAAGTTTTAAATATTTTTGTATAAATAAATATGGAAAAGAGTCATATTAACCCTTGTACTCTCATAAATAAGATCATATTTGTTCTTTGCTATACTTTTTCAAAATATTTGCCCTTTCCATCCAATTTTAGGGTAATATTTGTCCTTATACTCTAAAAAATGGTCATAGTTATTCCTACAACGTTAGATCTTCATGTCATCAATATCTTTGCTCTTGTACTATAAAAAAGGGTCATATTTACCCTTGTACTCTAAAAAAGGGTCATGTATGTCTTGCAGTCTTATAAATAAGGCATATTAGCCCTTTGCTATACTTTTTCAACATATTTCCCCCTTTTTATCCAACTTTAGGGTGATATTTTTCCTTGTATTCTAAAAAATGGTCATATTTACCCCTATGATGTTAAACCTCATGTCATCAACATATTTGTCCTCATACTCTAAAAAAGGGTCATATTTGCCCTTATACTCTAAAAAGAGGTCATATTTATTCTTGTACTCAAACAAATAAGTCATATTAGCCATTTGCTATACTTTTTAAACATATTTTCTTTGACTTAAGTCATCGACGGCCTCTTAAAATTGTCCGCATATTTCACTTAGACACCTCAATTAGGACTACTGCCTATTGCACACTTTTATCTATTCAAAACTTATTCTTATTAGACATTTTTTCATAATCATCAAAAATTGTAAAGTGTGTGTGATACACTCTCTATGACACGGCAAAATGATTAATGAAAAGAGCACAAATGGCAAGTGGTCCCCAGAAATTATTAAAAAATGATTTTTAAATTAAAAAAATAAAATTTATTATAAATACATGTTCAATCTTTTTTTGTATATATAAAAACATTGAAAATAATATTTACCCAACCCCACGGTAGCCCACCCCCTTTCTTCTTCATTTTCTTCCCTGCAACATTTATTTTCCCAAACCATAAAATTCAACATTTTATTCGATTATTTATCGATTCAACTTAAAGAAAATAATTAAATTCATACATAATATGTGAGAGAAAGATATAGAGAGACTCCTACAAGAGTGATGAAGATGCAAAATTTGTTGACGGATAATCATTTCAAAATCGACTGCAAAAGAGAAATCTAGAGGACCCGAATTAACTTTATCAAATTCTCTGATATTATTTTTTATAAGTTAAATGGGTTTACATTTTAATTTGAGTGGTGATGTTTGTTTGGAGGTGGCCGAAAATGGAGTTGGACGAACATCGGCTAAACTTTTTACTCTAATGCCCAAATTTTTTATTTCTTCTTTCTTTTTGCAGATTCAATTAGTTAATTTTTTTTTTAAAAAAATAGACACAAGAAGCAGTTGGTTTTTAAAACCTAATTGAGGTGAAGAAGAAGACTAACAGCGGGGGAGAGGGAGTGGGGGACTTTATTTTTTTGATTATAAAATTATTATTTTCAAAATATAAAAAAAATTCTTTTAAGTTATTTACAATGCCAAGTGTCAATAGAAGAAGAAAAAGTGTTAATTTTTTCAAATAAAATAAAAATAAAATGCGATTTCAGCTATTTTCACGAGCCCAAAGGAAAGTGAAAAACACTTTTTCTGTCGTATCAGTATTTTGTGTTTAATAGATACATGTTTGAACAATTTTGATGCTCAATAGGTACTAGGTTTAGTTAAGGTGTCCAAGTGAAATATGTGGACAACTTTAAGGGATCGTAGATGACTTAAACCTTTCTTTTTTCATCCAACTTTAGGATGATATTTTCCCCTTGTACTTTAAAAATTGTCATATTTACCCCTATTGTACTCTTAAAAAGGGTCCTACGACATTAAATCCACATTTTTACCTTCATTTTTTTATGTGATTTACGGGACATATTCTTTTTTCAATTAAATATATTAGCCCATTCATTGAGAATTTTTTTTTAGCCCATTTATTAAATAAGTTAGAAAATTAATTGAGAAAAAAATCTATCCTGAAGGATTCATATAGAAAAATTAAGGTGAGGCATGAGGATTTAACAATAGGAATAAATATAGTAATATTTTTACAGTACAAGAGTAAATATGATCCCAAAGTTGGATGAAGAGGATAGATATATTGAGGACATGCAGATTTAATGTCGTAGAGGTAATATGACCCTTTTTGAGAGTACAAGGACAAATATAATCTTTTTTTAGAGTACAAGGGCAATTATATTAACGACGTGCGAATTTAACACCGTAGGAGTAAATATGACCATTTTAGAGTACAAGGGCACATATGACCTAAAGTTAGATGGAAAGGACAAATATAACGTATTTGTGAGAGTAGATAAGGACAAATATGATCCTTTTTCGAAATAAATATGAAAGTTTTGTATGTTATAAAAATTTCAAAAGGATAACTTTGTTATTTCTTTCTCAACTTGAAAAGTTGTAAGTATTAAATAATGCTAGAAAGTATAAACATCAAGCTGGTTTGCCCGAGAGGTTAAGGGGGAAGACTTAAGATCTTCTGCACATAAGTGCGCATGGGTTCGAACCCCATAGCCAGCATTTTTTTTGAATTTTTTTTTACATTTTCTTTCCAATTTTCATGGTTGTTACCTCTTGTTTCATAATGTATTGTATCATATTATTTTAATGAATATAGTGTTTGGATAGATTGTATCATCCTTCGTCGTTACATAATGTCACATCTATTATTTGAATGATAAAATGGACCAAAAAAGTATGGTACAAGGTAGAGCTAATATGAAAAGGTAGGATAAGTGATAAAATAGAATTATTATTAAATAATTAGTAAAAAGAGAATTAGAAGAAAATTTTAAGGTAACGACGTGATCAGACCAAATTGATCGTTACACAACGTTTCGTCGTTACCTAACAATGAATTTAAACGATATGTTACAATGAAATTAAGTAAAAATCAAAACAAATGTGGTATTTAAAACTATCAATATAATACAATACAACGAGTAACGACCATCCAAATAAGGTGTAAATTGTAATGTCTTTGATTTCCAATTGTTTGCAACAAATTTTAAAGTGATAGAAAATAAACTTCAATCACAAATAAAATATGAACAAACATGATTTTATTGATAAATAGTGAGTACAAATATGTTCCTCCCTTGATTCTACTCTCCTAAGATTTATCCATGAGTCGAGGGCCGTTAGTGGCGTATTTCCCGAACTAGGATGATTTGGATTTGACCTCTTTATGAATATTTCATGAATTTGCGAAATATTCGAGATGTATTTTCAAGGGAATATAATATCTTTTATACATACATGAACTAGGGTTTAGAGTTGAGTAGCCTCCAAGAATTCTAATTGAAATTGAACACACCTTATAGAGTCCCAACTCAAATTGAACACGTCTTGTAAAGTCACACAAAATTTCAATTTCTACACCAATCTTTGTTTGATGACTGCAATTTACAGGTAAAGATGTTTTTGGCCTAAACACTTTTTTTTATGAAATTAGATCAATCGAAAAGTGTATATAGCATTTAATTTTACCAACAATTGTTGATATTGATTGGACACTCTTTTCTATGAATGATATTTAGAGCTAATTAGACCATAATTCCTCAAGCAATAATTTCTTCACATTCTAATACAATATACACACTTTTAATTTTAACCAATTATATTAAAAGTTTTTGATATTTCTAAAACTTCATGTTCAAACAAACTAAAACATATAAAATAAAATGAGTGAAATATATTTAGGCTTGTTTGCAACAAATTTTAAAGTGACAGAAAATAAATTGTAATCACAATAAAATAAGAAGAAACATAACTTTATTGATAAAGATTGTGGGTACAATTATGTTCCTCCCTTGATTCTACTCTCCTAAGATTTATCCATGATTCGAGGGTCGTTAGTGGCGTATTTCTCGAACTAGGATGATTTAGATTTGACCTCTATATGAATATTCCATCAATTTGCGAAATATTCGAGATGCCTTTTAAGGAAATTTAGTACCCTTTATATAGGCATGAACTAGGATTTAGAATTGAGTAGCCTCCAAGAATTATAACTGAAACTGAACACACCTTCTAGAGTCTCAATTCGAATTGAACATGTCTTATAGAGTCCTACAAAATTTCAATGTCTACAAGACTTTTTCTAAAATTTGGCTTTACGCCACATATTTCGTTGAGCCGCCCCTTATATAAGTAGTAAAGTAATATATCATATGTGATATACTTATTGTTTTTAAATTCTGACTCGTAGTCATATTTATTTTCCTGAAGTTTATCGTCATTCGTTATAAATAGAGGCATCTAACCAAAAAGAAAAAGACGATAAACTAATTGCTTACAAAAAAAATGCAAATTACCAACAAGGGTTGTGGTGGAGTGGTAAGTGCTCCTTCATCCTTAACCAAGAGGTCTCGGGTTCGATTCTCCTTGGGCACGGAGTCGCCTTTGTTAGGGAGCGCATTACCTCCCATGTGGGACTTTCCGACGCGAATCCGAATTTAGTCAGACTCCAATGTGGGTACTGGACACCGGACGGGAAACCAAAAAATATAAAAAATGCAAATTAGTGATTAATTCCCCTTTAATTGTTTTGTGTGAATATGTAAGAAACTGAAAAAAAGTGTGGAACCACCAAACAACTAATTATGTCATTACGAAAGAAAAAAAACTTATAAGTGGCTTCACAAGTTTGTTTTGTAGTTATTTCACTAGTGAACGTTGATTAATCAATATCATAATGTATAATTTGTCTAAATAACAAAAAGTGCTTAATATATTTATTTTAATTGAGTAATAATATCTCACTTTCTAATCATGAAAGCATGCTTAGAAGCTAACAAACCTAATTGTCTGAAAATGCACGTTGAATCCATCAGTGTATTTTACAATGATCATTTATTGCTACTGTATTTATGTAATAATTCGAAACCGTCGTTATTTAGGAGAAGCAAAATCCGGGAAAAATTTGGGCCCTTGTCCTGCCATAGCGGGCCAGATGCCGCTAGGGCGGCGGCGCCAGAGCGGGATAAGCTAGCGCCAGGGCGGAATAGGCGAGACAGAACGTAAATTACGAGAAATCTTATTTTCTCCATCTTTCTAAAATGCCTAAATAAGTCGTAAAACACCCTAGAAACCTTAGAAAAGCTGTTCTAAGCTTGGGAAGGAAGGAGAAGGAGATTTCTAGCGTGGAGATGGTGATATCTTGCGGATTCTTGGCCAAATTCACCGTGACGAAGCCCGGAAAACCGGAATCGAGGTCAAAAACTATGTGCAACTGCTTGGCGCCCAGGTAGGCTAGGTTTTATGAATTGAGTAGTGATAAATTTGTGCTTACTACGTAATATATGTAAATCAATGGTAGGGTTTATGTGTAGACCTTCGTGCACCGAGTGAATTCCATGGGTAATTTCTAGAAAGCAAAGTAATTGGGTTTATGTCTTGAGAAGAGAAATTGATGACTTGTTAGGGCTTCTAGAATTGCTATCTCTGATAGAATTGTTTCAAGAATAAGGATATGAAATCATAAATGGAACTAGAATTATGAATGTATGATAGGGATTGAGGAGTAATTCTTAGGTGATGATTTAATGTATGTTTGTTCCTGCTTCATTATGATACATGTATGTATATGAATGATGCATTATTGATCACAGTTATTGTAAATGAGATGAACGAATTATGATTTCCATGAATTTGAATTAAATGTATGATCTTAAGGATACACTTGTGGTTGTGATTGTGGTGTGTTGAATGAATCGGTTGTCGCGTTCCGGCATAACTAACTTGGATCGATTGCCACGTTCCGATATAACTAACTTGGATCGGTTGCCACGTTCCGGCATAACTAACTTGGATCGGTTGCCACATTCCGGTATAACTATGGGATCGGTTGCCACATTCCGACATAACTATGGGATCGATTGCCACATTCCGACATACTAACTGGGATCGGTTGCCACGTTCCGACATGCTAACTGTTTGGGCTTGGGTTCCATGAGAGGACCAATGATATGGTATAATTGTGTGACCTGAGAAACGTGAGGTTGTTTGTAACTATTGTTGATAATGTATATACTCGATATGCGCTTGTGAGTATATGGTTGTATTGACTTATATATGTTACACTTAATGGGTATATGTTGTGACGGTTCATATTTGATTGTTCGTGTATTATAAGGGCGGGAAGTAGAGGCAGTGTGTGTGATGAATATGCTTAGGTAGATTTCACCTCGGGGAAAAAGTTTGAGTTTAGTTGGAAGAAAGCTGGGTTTAAGGTGCTATATGACAATGGTTGGTTAGTGTGATGAAGAAGTAAGGAACGTGAGATGTTAGTTGGAATGTTTGTAGTCGTAATTGGGAATGTTTTCCACGTGTTAGAATGAATAGGCTATGATCAAGTACCTAGTAAGTAGGTTGACTGGAAGGTGGTTAATAGTTAGAGTGCTAGTGTAATTTGAAGGTATTTTATGAGAGGGTAAAGGTGAAGAAGTGATATACCGTGAGTTTACGGTATTTCTAATACATTTCACTAACAAGTTGTGTGTGTCTAGGGCCTTTTTGTATTGGTTTTTATATGTTTTTATTGTATTTTGCAGGAAAGATGTTCAGGCGCTACAATAAAGAGATA
>JAJOOO010019161.1:0-28547 GCA_029582685.1 Solanum piurae | reverse complement strand
CCCTCTCGAGCAAGCCGAAAACACATGGGTGGCTTTGTATTTGCAACTACAAACCCATTAACTTAAACCACAACCACTAGGTGAAATCACCATTAAAATACATCTAACCTACCAGCAAGCAAGACCCAACAATAATATCAACAAATATTTTCTAAATCACACCCAAGAATGGGGGTTTTTAGCCACATATTAAGAAATAACAAAATACACCTAAAATGATTGTGAAATTAAATGGGTATAACAAATTAAACCTTGATTTAAGCAAAGGAAGATGAATAGAGAAGACCCACTTCCAACTTGGGGAAGATGAACTCCTTTCTTCAAGTTTTCCAAAACCCTCTCCAAACTTGAGAGTAAAAAGTACTAAAAATTATATTGTCTAAAATTTACACTAAAGTTTCTTTCTAAATTCTCATTTTAATCTATTCATCTCAACAAGTATTTATAGTTTTCAAAAATATGTGCTGTGGCGGATCACTTGGCGACATTAGTCAGAATCGCCGATCAACTCGATGATTCACCCTTTGGTGTAGTTCAACGTCGTCTTGCACCGTTCTTCGGCATCGTTTTGCTCTGTGTCATTGGGCGACATAGTACTGCTTCGCAAAACTATTCGGTGACATGTCAACTCCTTCTTTAATCGCCTTTTGATTCACTTCCTTCAGGGCTTCACGTACTGTAACAAAGGGCAGAGTGCATCTCGTTGGCGATTCGCCAAGTATGCTTGGTGATCCTCAGGCCTTCATTTTCTCATTCTTTTCATCCTTTTCATTCCTTTTTGCGAAGTAGTGTCCATGCATTCCTTCAAACTTCAAATACCTGAAACTTAAAGGTGTTCATTAGATATTGAGATAAAATAAGCATTTGAGAACATAATTTCTATTAAAATAAAGCCTTAAATGAGTCCAATCTATGGACTCATCAGATACTTATTCTTTATAGTCTCCTTATTCAGCTGTCGGTAATCGATACACATTCTTAGGGAGTCATCTTTCTTCCTTACGAATAACACTGGCGTACCCCATGGTGAAGCATTAGGCCTAATAAAGCCTTTATCCAGGAAGGCTTTCACCTGATTCTTCGACTCTTTTAGCTCAGCAGGAGCCATTCTATAAGGAAGGATAGATACGGGTTGTGTACCTGGTAGCATATCAATAGCAAAATCAATTTATCATTCTGGAGGGATACCAGGGAGCTCGTCTAGAAATACATCTAGAAACTCATTAACTACCAGAATAGACTGAATAGTTGATGGTTCTGCATCTATATCATGAACGCGAACAAGATGATGAATACAAACCTTAGTGATCATCCTCCTCGCCTTAAGATAGAAAATAAACCTACCTTTTGACGTTGATGTATTGCCTTTTCATTCTAGCACTACCACTCCTAGAAAGTGGAATCTAACAATCTTTCTCCGACACTCAACATTAGCATAACAAGACGCTAACTAGTCCAAACCCATAATGACATCGAAATCAACCATGTCTAACTCTACCAAGTCTATAGAGGTCTGACGGTCGATAATTTCTACCGAGTAACCTCAATAGACTCTCCTGTCAATAATAGACTCACCAACTGGTGTAGATACAATAAAGGGTCGATCTAATGATTCTGCAACCATACATAACTTTCCCGCAATAAATGGAGTAACATAAGACAGAGTAGATCTAGGATCTATCAAAGCATAAACACAATGGGAGCAAACAATCAATGTACCTGTCACAACATCTGGTGATGACTCTGAGTCCTGTCGTTCGATTAATGAAAATGTACGGTTCTGTCCACTACCAGATCTAGATACTCCCTCTCTGCCTCCGCCTCTACCTCTACGTGCTAAAGTCTAGGGTCCACGCCCTGTAGACTGTGCAGATGAGGAGGAACCTACTGCTGACCTGGTCGACTGACCTATACCACCCTGACCTATGGTAGGTAAGTTTCTCCACCCATGCCCCTCATGTCCACAAGAATAACAACATGTGGAACCTTGTCTGCACCTCCCGAAATGTATCCTACCACAAGTAGCGCAACGCAGCGAGGCTGTCCTAGCCTGGTCTGGACCTCTCTTCTGCTGCGATCCTGATGCTTGTGAACCCTCACCTTGGCCTGAATGTCCCTGACGATCAAATCTACTACCCTGGAACTGCTGTGGTGGAGGTCTAGGTGGCCTAAAAGAATGTCGGGGTCTGAGACCACCCTGAGAATCTCCCTGTGAACCAGCGGTCCTAGCCCTCTTCTATCTCTCTCTCTCGACCCTCTCACTGATATATTATAGATGTCGGCGATCCTCTATGCCTTGTGCAAAGCCCTGAATTTGTGAGATATCCATATTATCATTTAGTGCAGCGGTAGAACACGTGGATATAGTTTGAGTCAAGCCCTCCCACAAATCTACACACACTTTCATCCATCGTATCAACAAATGCTGGTGCATATCTAGACAATGAATCAAATCTCAGCCTGCACTCTCAGAAAATCATGCTACCCTGTCGAAGGTTCAGAAACTGGTCCACCCGGCCATCCCTAATCACTCGAGGCAAATAGTGATCTATGAAAGCTTCTGTAAAGCTATCCCAAGTGGGTAGAGATGCATATTTTCGCCTAGATCTCTCCCAACTTTCGTACCAAAATACTACAACATCACGCAATTGAAATGATGCTAACTCAACTGACTCAGACACTGAGGCATGCATGACTCTGAAGATCCTATGACGCTGATCAACAAAGTGCTGAGGGTCTTCTCTACAATCTATCCCTGTGAACTGTGGAGGATTCAAGGTAAGAAATTCACAAACTCTAGAACTTTTGGGCCCTTCAGAATGTCCGACAACATTTGACACAACTGACTGGCGTTGTGCAACTACTAATTGTGCTAACATATATGCTACACTCTTGAAATCCTGATCAGATGGAGTAGGAGGAACTAGAGGTGGTACTGCTGGTGGAGCCAGAAGTCTTGTATCCCTCAGAGGCTCCTGAAGCGGTGGAGAAGCTAAAGGGGGCTGAAAATATGTCTCCTCATGGGTCTCACAATGGGCTATCACCACCTGTGGTACCTTGCCTGTACCCTCGTCTGCAGCTGTATCTATCCCCTTGCTAGTTGTGGTCTGTCCAGTGTCAGCCATCTCTATCTGTATACAAGTATCAATTATAAACAAAAAATCTCAACCCTTAAGACACCGCTCTGTAGCACGAGGTGAGCAAAAGAAGGATAGTCATTCTAACATGCCCGGTAGCTTCTTGCTTATCGAATCTGGTGCACAACACATTTATAAACAAGTCTCTACTAGACAAGGCTTGCAGACTCCCTAGGATATGACGTTGCTCTGATACCAAGTTTGTCACGGCCCAAACTCGAGGGGTGCAACTGTCTCCTAATGCAAAAACTCAGGCCCGAGCCGACCCTTTTGAATCATTTGCTACTAGCGCATGGCAGCCACACGTAATCAAGGAAACAAATAAGTATATCTCGGCTTAAAACTAAGCCATCGGCCGACAAGGCCCTGTCAACTGATCTATAAAAGAAACAACTACTCCCAGGAGATCATATAAATAAATGGCAAACTAGCACATAAGTCCTGATTGGGCCGTCGAGGCCACCATGAAATCTATCCCAAAACTAAAAGCAGGAATATATCAATACAATACATCAAACAACTCACAAGCTTCAACAAACCAACAAAACTAGGCCAGCATGGCCATAATCTAGTTGTACACCCCACACACTAGTCTGCAAGCCTCTAAGAGTAGTAAAGTTTGGCGGGTTAGGGCCCCAGCCTACACATAAAGATATATACAACAAAAGGTAACAAACCTTCCAACTGTGGCAGCTCCGGAGGAAAGGGGCTAGACAATCAGATAGAGGTCAATCCTGCTGCTGAGGAGGTCTACTAGGTCGTCTGTTGGGACCTGCATGCATGAATGCAGTGCCCCCAAGGCAATGGGGCGTCAGTACAAAATAATGTACAGAGTATAAAAGGCTATAAACTAAATGAGCAAGTATCATAATATACCAAAAGCAATCATGTAAGGAAACCAAAATTTACATAAGCATGCCAACCCACTACAGAATCTAATAAAATACATTAATGATCAAGCATCAACCTAACCAAGCCCCCATAAGCTCGGCAGGTACACACAACATACAACCTACCTAGTTCCCCATAAGCCCAGAAGGTGCCAAATCAATCTACATACCCATATTTGTAGCCCTTTGTGTTTGTAAGAAGTCACATAGCCCTTTTTTGAAACGATATAGCCCTGTAGGCAGCGCATATCCCTCTTAGGCACATCATAGCTCTGTGGGCTGCACATAGCCCTTTTTTCCATCAACACAGCCTTGTAGGCAACACATAGCCCTCTTCGGCATCAAAATGGCCCCGTAGGCAACACATAACACTATTTGGCATCAATATAGCACGGTGGGAAACACATAGCCCTCTTTGGAAATAACATAGTCCTATTAGACAAGATCATAGCCCCCATAGACAGTTCATAGCTCAACAACTAACAATAATAATCCCAAGGGCGACAACAAACAATTAAATAGGCTAAAGTTGAGCAATTTAGCTATAAACAATATGTATGAATAATCTCCAAGTCGTGCCAAACTTACGGTCTTTTTTAATAGACTGTGAGTCCCTAAAATGAGGGGTTATTACCACCCAATCAGCCAACCACTAACAATTACATCTACAAGATCACCAACATTAACTACCTTTAAGGAAACATGTCGAACGAAGGGAATAACCTTAACATACCTTTCCAATGAACTCTCATAAGACCATAGTTCCTTCACGAAAGTTGTTCCTTATGTCCTAAGTTTCGCAAACAATATATATACACAGCTGGTGTGCACCTATAAACAGTTCATAATTAATCTTAAATCAGTAGATTTGCCATATTACCCAACTTGTCGAAACGTCCGTAGAAATTCATAAAAACAATCATAAAAGAGTCCCAAGATGATTACCTTAGTTAACCAAATTTAAACCTTGAAGAAACACCAATAACTACAAATTTATATCTTCAAAAGCCAGCTCCAAACACAGCTAATAGAAGGGAAAAATGATTACCACGTGTAGGGATTACGTTTCTAGGCATGGGGGCAATGTTTAATGATAGAAATCGTCAAAAACTAACCTTCATCATGATAGAACTCCATAGGAACCCTCTCTTAAGCTTTATCTCTGGTTTGGAACTGATATGAAATGTTTTCATGGCTTAAAACGTTAAATAAGCCAACATACAATATTTTTTACCCGACCCGGATTCTGCCAAGACAGTCCCTAGTGAAAACCTCATAACTTTTTACTCTGATGTCGGTTTGATACGGAGTTTTGTGCATTACAAACTAGACTCGTAGGCCTTCGATTTAATGGGTAATAGGACTTCTAGATCTTTATAAATTGGGAGAAAACATCCAATACATTTGACCCAAATTTCAGAGAAATCTTTAAAAAGGAACTTACGATAACTTTCGCCAACTTTTATTTTGCCACTTACTTAACTTCAAACCTTGAGATACAACCCTTGAACACTTAAAATATATCATACCACATCATTTTTAATTTATTACCCACCCTCCTTATCTCTCCACAAAGATACGAGTTAATTTAGACGTTTTGAAAAGTCGGGGTGTTACACATTTCTTGTGAAGAATTTTGAACGAAATTGAGGTCAAGTATCGACTTCAACATGCGCGACTTTTGGATTGATGATTTCATAAATATTTATTGTAAATTTACTGTAGATTTTAATTCCATTTGAATTAGGAGTTAATTAGTTGGTTTTATGTTGAGATTATTACATTTAGTTAGATCTCAATTTTACTTGAGATAGACATATAATTATTTTTGGCATTGTTTACTTTTACAGAAAACTTATTATATTGCTATTTTGTTCTTTGAATATAATATTAGAAAATATTTGCTTTATATAATATTTCTTTTTTATCATGAAGGAGATAGTTTTGAATGCACGGATTGTTTGTATGTATTTGTGTCTTGAGAAAAACTATATATAGATTTTTTTGGGATGTTTAAGAAACTTGGTAGCGACATTAGAATATTAATATGACATTTAGATAAATATAAAATAATACCACCAATTTTTATGACATTCAATAATAGCATTTGTTGACATTAACTAAAGTGTCAGAAATTTCAATGTGACATTTATAAAATGTCACAAGTAAGTGTATTGAAATATATTTTACCAACGTTTAATCTAAATGTCAGAAAGTTTAAGTGACATTTCATAAATGTCGAAAAAATAAATGTCATATATCTCATATCGACATTTACTTAAATGTCAAAAATAAATGTCATATATTTCATACCGACATTTATGTAAATGTCAAAAATAAATGTCATATATCTCATACCAACATTTACCTAATTATCAAAAATAAATGTCATATATATCTCATACCGACATTTACCTAAATGTCGAAAATAAATGTCATATATCTCATACTGACATTTACCTAAATGTCGAAAATAAATGTCATATATCTCATACTGACATTCACCTAAATGTCAAAAATAAATGTCATATGTGTCTTATCGACATTCACATAAATGTCAAAAAATAAATGTCGTAATAATCTTACCAACATTTACATATAGGTTCCAAAGTAAATGACGCAAATTCTTTTTAACATTTACCTAAATGTCACAAATTCATCACGACAATTACCTAAATGTCGGAAAAATTTCCGACACTAAAATTTACGACATTTGATCCAAATGTAAAATAAATGTCGGTAAACAAATTAGTGACATTTAAACATCATAATACGACATTTAGAAAATGTCGTTGTATCTCCACTTTCTTAGTTGGGTGGGTTCTATAACACTTAGCACATAAAGGAGCCCAGTTACCTCCTTGAGCCACACTACCCCGAGATTGGGCACGTCTAGCCCTGAAATGTTGGGAATTCTAACTATTATACTCACCTTTGTTTCTAGGTGCAGGTGCACTAGCAGATGGTGGAGCAGGTCCCTTTTGCTTTTGCTGAAAGCACGAGTGGTTCACATTACTTTTCTACCCCCCGGACTCATTTCCTATCTTAGCTTTTTTTCCCCTGAATTCCTCTCTATCCCTCAGCTTCTCTTCCTCGACTTGATACACATATACCATTAACCTTGAAATATCCATATCCCTAATTAGCATCGCGGCTCTTCCCTTTTTTCTTGATAAACGGGACAACCTAGCAACAAACAAACTCATTCTACTCCTCATAGTCGCAACCATCTCCGAAGCATAACAAGATAGTTGGGTAAACTTCAACCCATACTCATGAACAGTTAGTGACTCTTGCTTAAGGGTAAGAAATTCCCGTACCTTAGCCTCTTTCAGTTCTCAGGGAAAGAAATGCCCCAAGAAGGCCTCCTCAAAATAAACCCAACTCGCAGGTGGTGCATCCGCAACTCTACCCTCCTTCCACTGGTCAAACCAAGTCCTAGCAATATTCTTCAGTTGATATGCAGCTAGTTCAACTCGCTGAGTATCGGCAACGCACATAACATCAAATACCTTTTTCAGTTCCTTAATATAGATCTTTAGATCCTCAGTAGTTCTTGAACTCGTTAAACTTGGAGGATTCATCCTTAAGAACTCTCAGATCCTCGAAGTATCAGTAACTTCCTGTCTAGCTCCTCTTTGTTGCCCAACCTGGTTAGTCACAACTTGACTTAGCATCATTATTTCTTCTTTGACTCAACGTTAGTGACTTCCCCTAGAGGTTGCACTTTAGGTGCATTTGGTAACTCTTGCTCTTCAACATTATGCCTAGCAGGATGACCTCTGACAACTCTTTATAGAGGCATGATTATTTTAAAACACGAATTAGAACAAACTTTTTACAGATCAAACTCGAACACACGAAATGAGTGTGAAAGAAGTGAGAAATTTTCTTAAGTGTTGCAACCACCTAATTATAGATGTGGCGCGCTACACACCGATAACTACGAATCTACATATATGACTTCATAGATTCCCTAGGACTCTTGAACTCTGTGCTCTGATATCAAGTTTGTCACTCCCCGATCCTACACCTCGAACGTGGCCGGCACTCGAGAACTATTGATGGCCCCAAGAGAACACTTGGCCTGGCTTACTTACTCAGCGGAAGACTTTAAGCATTAAGAAAAGAACGCAAATGCAAGATAATTCAAATGTCTCAAACTAAACTCATAATGTTTTCGAAATAAACATTTAACTTAGCGAAAGTGGCAACTCAAATATGAACATAAGCCAATAACAAGATATTGACAAAAGAACTAACTGACTGTCTATCTATGAAGCCTCTAAACAACTAAGATGGATGTCGGGACAAGACCCACGACATCCTAATGAATTAAAATATTGAAAGCAATAAAAGGGATCCTCCGGAAAGCAAGGAGGCTTACCACAGACTCTAAGTGCTCAACTGGATTAACGATGCACTGGATGCTGATCCTGGCTACCTACTTCTGCAGCGTAAAATAATGCAAGCCAACTAGAATCAGTACATTGAATGTACGAGTATGCAACTTGGAATGCAAAACAAGACATAGCTTGAAAGGATTTGAAGAACTTACCTGGCTTAACTCAACTCAACTTAATTGAACTCATTTCAAAATAAAGCAGTGTAAATAAATGCAGTATAAAGAAAGGCTTTAAAACATTGTTTTTAACTCTGTATATTTAGAAATATAGTAATAACTCTGTATGTATGCAAAGATACAATATGAACTCAGTTTGTATATGAAAATACAAATATATTTGATGTATTTAAAAATACAAATACTGTTGTGGGAGTTTCTTTAACCAACAACCACCACTCCTAGCCTAAGTTATGATACAACGTCTGGCCTATGCTGCCAGAATTGTCCTATACTTTGTCGTCATATAGGACGCCTTAACTAACTGGATCCACTAGTCTATGCTAAAAAGAAACTTAAGGAGTCATCTAAAAAGTATGATACTTTACTACACATGATGGCTACATGGTTTATGGAGACTTGAGTTAATATGAACTCGCATCCCCATATCGGTGCTCAATACTACTCCCAAAATATACTTAGCTTGTATGTTTTTAAAACAAACTTTTTTCTTTGGTTTGAGTTAATTACTCAAAACTTAGCTTAAATACTCTCTTGGAATCTGTGTTCCCTTTCTTACTCAAATGTGAAAATATTTTAAACTCTTGGGAATACTTAGTTCCCTTATAGTTTTTTGAGAAATGAACTCAACTCTTTACTCTTAGCTTAACTAGAAACTTAAGTCTTAAAGCAAAGTTGAAACGTTTATAAAAGACTTTTGAAAATTTTATAAACTTCTCTTAACATGACTCTTAACTTCACTTGACTCTTAACTTTCCTTGAATTGAATTATGGATTCAAGGATTGTGATTTGTGATAGGAACGATCTCATGATGTTTGGGATTGTTTTTAGATAGCTAAATATGAGAAAAGATCAAGAATTCACTGTCCGCGACATGGAGTTGCGTTTAAATAATTGATCGTGAAATTTGATTTTGAAATAGAGGAGTCCACGTCCTAACCGTGACGCAGAGCTGATTTTGTTCACTGGGGAGCAAGTCCGCGACGCGGACTTGTGTACCCAAACCTATTCGAGTTTTTCCTTCTTCGTTTCCAGCCCCAATTAGCCTAAACTCGACTATTTTTCTCAAATTCTTTTTAGATTCAGATACCTAGCATATGTACCCAAGAACCTAACTCAAAACAACTCTAAAACTCAACGTAAAGATCTCAGAAACTTCTCAATTCAGCCCAATTCAAGAACAAAAACAAATTCAAGATATACATATCAAGAACATCAAACTTTCAACCTTTTTAGAACGAATTACGCTGAACTAAAAATGTTTGGAGCGTGGGTGAATGAACCCAATGTTATGAAAGTCTCACATACCTTGTAGGATTGAATCCTTGGTGAATTCCACAACCAAATTCGCAAGAACTTGACGAATCTTGAGTTTCTCTTCTCTTTTCTCCTCTTTTTTCTTCTCTCAAAGCCCTAACTTATTTCTTAATTGCGTAAACTGAACTGACTCAGTTTAGAACCCAATTAATTTACTAAAAATGGATTTAATAAATTGGGTAGGGAAAAGACTAACCTACCCTTTAAAAATCTGGATTAGACTTTCCTTATTCGAACAACCCAACTTCTAAGGGGAATATCTCACTCATACAAACTCGGAAATGCACAAACTCGGTGGGGTTGGAAAGATTATTTCAAGATCTTTCCTACGATATTTGGAAACACAACTAACACATTCTGAACTAGTAGTTATGGTCTTTTGAAGTTGACCAATAACTCAGCTTAACATACTTACTAAATTTCCAGATTTTTATATTCTTTCCAAAAATGACTATTTACAATTTTTAACTTCTTTCTAGTTCTTTCAATGAGGTGTTACAGAACAAGTCGGGAAAAATTCGATACCAGGTCCACATCGCGGACCTGTTCCTCAGGATTGGAAATATTTTCCTCGCGGAGCGAAATGGTCACGGACCATTCTGCCTCAAAAGTTATTTCGCGACCAAATAATTAAATGCATCTCCGCGTCGCAGACTTACTTCCAGACAGTGATTTCTTGATATTTTCTCATGTTTAACTATCTAAAAACACTCCTAAACATCATGAGATCTTTTCTATCACAAATCACAATCCTTGAATCTATAATTAAATTCAAGAAAAGTTAAGAGTCACGTCAAGAGAAGTTAAGAGTCACGTCAAGAGAAGTTAAGAGTCAAGTCAAGAGAAGTTAAGAGTCAAGTCAAGAGAAGTTCATAGAGTTTTTCAAAAGTCTTTACCAAACATTTTAACTTTGTTTTAAGACTTGAGTTCAAGTTGAGTAAAAAGTAAAGAGTAAAGATTGAAGTTCATTTCTTCAATAGTATATGGGGAATATGTATTCCCAAAGGGTTTAAAATGTTTTCACATTTAAACAAAAGGAAACCTTGATTTCCAAAGAGCCTTTGAGATAGTTTTTAGTAAAGAGTAAATGTTTTCACATTTAAATTAGAAAGGAAACTGAGATTTCCAAAGAGCCTTTGAGCTAGTTTTCAGTTAAAGAGCAAGCGCTTTCATGAATACGCAAGAGGAGAAAATTTGATTTCCAAAATAGCCTTTGAGTTAAGTTTTGAGCAATTATCTCAAATCACAGAAAGAAGTATGTTTTTAAAACATAAGAGCTAGTATCATATTTTGGGACTAGTATTGAGCACCGATATGGAAGAGAGTTCAGACAACTCACATCCCCATAAACCATGTAGCCACCATGGGTAGAAAAGGTTCATACTTTTTAGATGATTCCTTAGTGCTTTTAGCATAGACTAGTGGATACACTTAGTAGGTCAGGTTCTATACTTATGGCAAGGTATAGGACGGCCCTGGCACCATGAGGCAAAATGTTGTATCATCACGATAACTCTTAAGTGATGGTTGTCGGTTAGAGAAACTCCCACAACAGTATTTTATATTTTTATATACATCACAAATATTTGTATTTTCATGTACAAATAGAGTTCATATTGTATCTTTGCATACATAAAGAGTTATTAATGTATTTCTCAATACATAGAGTTGAAAACCATGTTTTAAAGCTTTTCTTTATACTGCATTTATTTGTACTGCTTTATATTGAAACCAGTTCAGTTCAGTTGAGACCAGGTTTGTTTTTTCAGTTCCTTTGAAACTTATATATTGTTTTAGAATTTCCCTCGCGTACTTGTACATTCAATGTACTTATGCCAATTGGCCTGCATCTTATTATGATGCAACACAGGTAACCAGGTTCAGCATCCAGCGCATCGTTGATTCTAGTTGAGCTCCAGGGTTGTTGGTGAGCCTCCTTACTTCCGGAGGATCCTCTTTTTATTACTTTATCATTTTAGTTCATTAGGATGTCGTGGGTCTTGTCCCGACATCCATCTCTGTTGTTTAGAGGCTTCATAGATAAATAATTAGTTAGTTCATTTGTCATTATTTTGATATTGGCTTATGTTCAGATTTGAGTTGCCATTTTGGCTAAGTTAAATGTTTATTTTAAAAATATTATGAGTTAAGTTTGAGACAGCTGAGTTATTTAGCATTTGAATTCTTTTCTTAATGCTTTAATTTTTCCGCTGAGTAAGTAAGCCAGGCCAAGGGTTCGCTTGGGGCCAACAAGGGTCTCGAGTGCCGGTCCCACCCAGGGTATAGGCTCGGGGTGTGACACTTGACATTCTTCAAATTATGTAAGGGAACTTTGAATATGTTTAGTTCAAACAAGAGGAACTTGTCTTCCAGCAAATCAATGTCTTCGCCCTAAAAAAGTATGGTACTACAAATACAGAACAAGGACAAATCAGGTTAGGTGGTAAGCTTAACAACTATTTTAATGAAATTGAAGTCGTTAAGGCAGTAGGGGATCAATATACATTTGACATAAATATGTTGTGTATTGAAAACATACTGGAATATGAGGAAATATCATTAGAATTTCCAATTACTAGTCAACCTTAAGAGGTTGTCTATGAGAAGGAAATTTTTGAAATACTAGAACTTATTGTCAACCATCTGCATTCCAGTAACATTAAGGAGATGTCTTCCTCTTCAAACATCAAACTGGAAATCACCTAAATAGAAAAATGAGGCAGAATAAAGGTAAGTACATTGATTTACAGGGCTTACAGACTAAATCAATAGTAATTTCCCATTCTTGTAACACCTTATAGCTTAGACCAATAAAATGAACTAATATTTAATCAGACGTACTAAATTAAAACTATATGAGTTAATTAAAAGGAAGTGAATCAATAGATAATTAATCAAGTTAATTGTAAAAATCATGACCCCCATCGTACAATCAAGTTCATAGGTAGAAAATAGGAGCTCAATTCACAATCAACATAAAAAGACTGGAGACATTTGGGACTGATAACTGACCTTGGTAAACCTGGATGACAATATTATCTCATTAGCACAACAAACGCTTGCCAAAAGATCTTTCTCTATGTGTTCTTTCATTTCATCTAATTCATCACAGTAGAAATCAAGATTTGAGTAGTTCAAAGATGACAAGTCCTTGATCTTAATTTTCATGTGATCAAAACCCCATAAATCGTTAAATGTTGAACATATGGAGTAACAATTTCAAAGGAACATGTATCACCTTCGAGTGTATACATATCCATGTCAGGATGAACACAATGGATAAATTGCAGTCATTATTAATCTTGACAGTGCACAAATTCATTTGCTTAACGGATAATGTACTGTCTCTCCTTAGCTACTGTACCATTAAAAAGTTTAGTCTAAACTTTATGTTTAGATGTGATGATGGTTTTTCTTATTTTCCCGTATTTGAAAAATGGATTGAATATATGTTATAGAACTTCTTATCCGACTGGGCATCATGACCAACCCTATAGCTTGGCAGAAGTTCTCTGTAGTAGTTCATCGATTATAAAACTCAACTGCAATAATTGCAGAACATTAGAAGAATGTGTACTAAATTTGACATCTCTGAAGAGTTTAACGCTTGAAAGTTTATTAATCCGGGATGAACACATTAAACAAATAATGTCAAATTGTCCTTCATTGGAATCTTTGAATCTATATGGATTTTGTGCAAACGATTAAAACCAAAAAATTCATATGGATACAATGATTCCAATTGACGACAATTTGACATTATTTGTTTAATGTGTTTATCCCGAATAAACAAACTTTTAAGCGTTAAACTGTTCAGAGATGTTTAATTTAGTACACAATCTTCTCATATTCTGCAATTATTGCACTTAACTTTTATAATCGATGAACTACTACAGAGAACTTCTGGCAAGCTATAGGGTTGGTCATGCCCAGTCGGATAAACAATTCTATAACATATATTTAGGCGTAAATCCTCCACTTTCTTATTCAAAGAAAAATTCAAGCCACTTCTCAATTACGGGAAAATATGACAGACCATCATCATATTTGAACACACAGTTTAGACTAAACATTTTAATGGCTAACAAGAGGTAGTACATTATCCGTGAAGGAAATAAAGTTGTGCACTGTTGAGCTATCTAAACGACCATACTCCTCAGTGTCATAAACATCGTTGTTGATAGAAGTACAGAAGTATTGCCAATCTTTAGAGACAGTAGATGTTTTGAACGTGTCTATTATGTACAATAAAGAAAGAATTTGTACAATAAGAGCATAAGGTAGGTTACTAATCCTATCAATTTCCTCGCATTCTGTTTCAAATTTTGGTTTTTTTTTTGAAGTAAATTTTCAATAAGCAGACTTTAAGAGGTTCCAGAGAATTGTTCTTGGTTGCTCATGTTGTTCAAATTGTATTACTTGCTACCTGAAATTACAACGTCAGCTAACCACTCAACAACCAAAAAGTACACTAGAAGTTGTTTATGAAGAATAAGAAGAATTTCAGAAATTCTTTTGTTAAAAATTAAGAGCAAACACATATATTTATAAACACCAAACAATAGCGTAAACATGTGCTTACTGTGCTTTATTCGAAAAGTCACAACCCCTTGGAAAAGCCACAATCCTTCAGAATAATCACAACCTTTCCCAAAAGCCACAAAAGTCACCATCTTTTGGAAAAGTCACAACTCTTCATGTTCCTTCCAAACCTTTTAAGACCCAAAAATTCATGCTACTTCTCTTTTGTAGATAAACAACACAGGGCTAAGAAGGGGTGGAATTTATCATACATCAATACCGATAATAAGTTTACTTGTAACTACAATTGCTATAGACAATTTCACTTTCTTTTTTTTTGTTCATTCTTTCTTTAATGTCCAACTAACAAAGTTATATCACATGACACTCTTTTTTAATGTGATAATATATGATATTCATTAATATATTATTCTTTTAAAAATTAGGGGTCGGGAAAGGGAAATATTAAGAGGGAGATTACAATTAAGGTGAGGAATTGAATGATCTCACCAAAAAAAGTGAAAATTTAGTAGTCAATGCTACTAAGATTATCCCATATAATAATATATAATTACAATTTGTAACGTTTTTAAACCATAAAAAAGAGAAATAAGACATTTAAACTTGAAGTTTACAAGTCCTGTATTTTAGCAAACAAAATTATTCATCAAATTCAAACACAAAACTTAAGAAATGAAATTAGGATAAAGGATACATACACATTGTAGACTTTGGTTGCCCTTTCAAAATTTTGATTTTTTTGTTTTGATGTTGTTGAATGTATGTATATTTTCATGAAATGGCTAATGTCACACTACTTATATAGTGGCCATGGAGTTGACCATTTAATTTTTTTTCTATTTTTGGTCAGATCATAGAAAGAATATATATAAATTAATTAATTAATGAGATATAGACATTTAAGATAATTATGTCATTGGTGGTTCTTAGTTAATTATTTATCCTAAATAGGTTTCTGAGGTCATGCTAAAATCATCATTAACGTAATAATTTACTTCTTAGACATTTGAAAAAGATATAGTCCCTTGTTTCAATTTTTCACACCTATTTTCCCTTTTAATCCTTTTTAAATTATTATTTTCCTTTTTATAAATTTTAATTATATTTGAATCCATTAAAGATAAGGAGAGACATGACAAACAGACATGCATCATCATGATGACAACTTTATGTTAAATCAGATGTTATTCACGTCTCCACATTGCATTTTTATTTTATAGGAGTAGCAATTAATATGACTTGATTTCCATTATGCAAATAATTTCTTTTGATATAAATTAATACCTATATAATTGATAGTTTACAACGTTGCATTAAAAAAGAACCATGGTCAAGATATCGAGTTCTCTAACTAATCACTATATATCTTGATAGATACTCGAGAAATTGAGTCCTCAGCGGAGAAATAAAATAATGATGACATGCCAATTTTCTGAGTAAAGTTTTGACAACGACAAAGTGAACCAGGTTCACAAGCTTGTACCAAAACTAAGATAAAAGAGAGGGAAAGAAAAAATAACGCGTCGAAGACAAACACTCCTAATTAAGGCAAATTAGTGAAGAAGACTCCTTATACGGAAAGGAAACAAAATAGGAAAATAATTACTTTCCTTTAAGGATTCAATTAGGGTTTAAACCGCCCTTATAAACGGATCTTTGACAGAGAAAAATAGCTTATGAAATTCATAAATTGAGAGAATTCAGTGGCGAGAGCAATGCAACTATAACACCCCGACTTTTCAAAACTTCTAAAGTAACTCGTATCTTCCTCGAAAGATAAGGAGGGTGGGTAATAAATTAAAAATGATGTGGTATGTCATATTTTAAGTGTTCAAGGGTTGGATCTCAATTTTTAAAGTTAAGTAAGTGACAAAATAAAAGTTGGCGAAAGTTATCATAAGTTCCATTTTAAAGATTTCTCTGAAATTTGGGTCAAATGTATTGGATATTTTCTCCCAATATATAAAGAGTTAGAAGGCCTATTACTCATTAAATCGAAGACCTACGATTCTAGTTTGCAATGCACAAAACCCTGTATCAAACCGACATCAGAGTAAAAAGTTATGAGGGTTTTACTAGGGACGGGTCGGGTAAAAAATATGGTATATCGGCTTATTTAACGTTTTAAGCCATGAAAACATTTCATTTCAGTTCTAAACCAGAGAGAAAGCTTAAGAGAGGGTTAGTATGGAGGTCTAGCATTAGGATGGCTAGTTTTTGATGATTTCTACCATTAAACATTGCCCCCGTACCTAGAAACGTAATCCCTACATGTGGCAATCATTTCTCCCTCCTATTAGTTGCGTATGGAGCTGATTTTTGAAGATATAAATTTGTAGTTATTAATATTTCTTGAAGGTTTAAACTTGGTTAACTAAGGTAATCATCTCAGGAATCTTTTATGATTGTTTCTATGAATTTCTATGGAAGTTTTGACAAGTTGGGGCAATATGGAAAATCTGCTGATATAAGATTAATTATGAACTGTTTATAGGTGCATACCAGGTGTGTATATATAGTGTTTGCGAAGCTTAGGAAATAAGGAACAACTTTCGTGAAGGAACTACGGTCTTTCGAGCGTTCATTGGAAAGGTATGTGAACGTTATTCATTTCTTTCAACATGTTTCCTTAGAGGTAGTAACGTTGGTGATCTTGTAGATGTAATTGTTAGTGGTTGCCTAATTGGGTGGTTATAAAACCTCATTTTAGGGACTTACGATCTGTTAAGAAAGACCCTAAGTTAGGAACGACTTGGAGACTATTCATAAATATTGTTTATAGTTAAATTACTCGCCTTTAGCCTATTCAATTGTTTGTTGTCTTCCTTGGAGTTATTGTGGTTAGTTGTTGAGCTATGAACTGCCTATGGGGGCTATGATCTTGTCTAATATGACTATGTTATTGCCAAAGAGGGCTATGTGTTGCCCACGGGGCTATATTAATGCCAAAGAGTGTTATGTGTTGCTTACGGGGCTATTTTGACGCCAAAGAGGGCTATGTATTTCCTACAGGGCTATGTGATGCAAATGAGGGCTGCGTACAGCCCACAAAACTATGTTGTGGCCTAAGAGGGTTATGCGCTGCCTATGGGGCTATATCGTTGCCAAAAAGGTCTATGTGACTTCTTACAAAGACAATAGGGGCTACCGATAAGGTTATGTAGATTGATTTGGCACCTTCTGGGCTTATAGGGGCTTAAGTAAGTGGTATGTTGTTTGTACCTACCGGTCTTATGGGGTCTTGGTTATGTTGATGTTTGATCATTAGTGTATTTTATTAAATTCTGTAGTGGGTTGGCATGCTTATGTAAATTTGATTTCCTTACCTAATTGATTTTGGTATATTATGATACTTGCTCATTTAGTCTACAGCCTTTCATACTCTGTACATTATTTTATAATGACGCCCCATTGCCTGGGGGCGCTGCTTTCATGCATGTAGGTCCTAACGGATGCCGGAGTAGACCTCCTCAGTAGCAGGATTGGCTTCTATCCGGTTGGCTGGCCGCTTTCCTCCGGAGCTGCCAGAGTTTGGAGGTTTGTTAACTTTTGTTTTGTATACTTTTATTGGGTAGGCTGGGGCCCTGTCCCGCCAATCTTTACTACTCTTTGAGGCTTGTAGACTAGTGTGTGGGGTGTACAACTAGGTTATGGCAATACTGGCCTAGTTTTATTGGTTAGCTGAAGCTTGTGAGCTGTTTGATGTATTGTCTTGATATATACCTGCTTCCAGTTTTTCTGTATAGATATCATGGTGGCCTCGACGGCCCAATTAGGACTTCTATGCTAGTTGGATATTTATTTTTTTGATCTCCTGGGAGTAGTTGTTTCTTTTATAGATCAGTTAACAGGGGCCTTACCAGCCAAGGGCGTAGTTTTAAGCCGAGATATACTTGTTTGTTTCCTTGATTGTGTGTGGCTGCCATGCGCTAGTAGCAAATGGTTCAGCAGGGTCGGCTCGGGCCTGAGTTTTGGCATTAGGAGCCAGTTGCGCCCCTCGAGTTTAGGGCGTGACAAACTTGGTATCAGAGCAACGTCGTATCCTATGGAGTCTGCAAGCTGTGTCTAGTAGGGTCTTGTTTATAAATGTTTTATGCACCACATTCGATAATCTAGAAGCTACTTGGCATGTTAGAATGACTATCCTTATTTTGCTCACTTCGTGCTATAGAGTGGTGTCTTAAGGGTTGAGGTTTCTGGTTTATAATTGATACTTGTAAATAGATAGAGATGGATGACACTAGACAGACCACAGCTAGCCAGGGGCTAGATACAACTGCAAGCGAGGGAATCAGCAAGGTACCACAGGTGGAGGTAGCCAATTGTGAGACCCAGGGGGAGACATATTCTCAGCCCCCTATAGCTTCTCCACTGCTTCAGGAGCCTACGAGGGATACAAGACTTCCGACTCCACCAGTAGTACCACCTCAAGTCCCTCCTATTCCATCTGATCAGGATTTCATGAGTGCAGTATATATGTTAGCACAGTTAGTAGTTGCACATCGCCAGCCAGTTGCGCCAGATGTTTCTGGACCTTTTGAAGGACCCAGAAGTTCGAGAGCTCGTGAATTTCTTACCTTGAGTCCTCCATAGTTCACAAGGACAGATCGTAGAAAGGACCCTCAACATTTTATTGATCAACTTCATAGGATCTTCAGAGTAATACGTGCCTCAGCGACTGAGTCAGTTGAGTTAGCAACATTTTGATTGTGTGATGTTGCAGTATTTTGGTACGAAAGCTGGGAGAGATCTAGGAGAAAAGATTCATCTCTACCCACTTGGGATAACTTTACAAAAGCTTTCATAGATCACTATTTGCCTCAAGATATTAGGGATAGCCGGGTGGACTAATTTCTGAACCTTCGACAGGGCAGCATGAGTGTCCGAGAGTACGGGCTGAGATTTGATTTATTGGCTAGATATGCACCACCATTTGTTGATACGATGCATGGTAGGGTACGTAGATTTGTGGGAGGGCTCGACTGAGACTATATCGATGTTTGTTCTACCGCTGCACTAAATGATAATATGGATATCTCGCAAATTCAGGCATTTGCACAAGGCCTAGAGGATCACCGACATCTACATTATATGAGTGAGAGGGTCGAGAAAGAGAGACAGAAGAGGGCTAGGCCCGCTGGTTCACTGGGAGATTTTTAGGGTGGTCCTAGGCCTTTATATTCTATTAGGCCACCTAGACCTGCACCACAACAGTTCTAGGGTAGTAGATATGAGCGTCAGGGACAGTTTGGCCCAGGTGAGGGTTCACGAACATCAGGTTCTCAGCAGCAGAGGGGTTCAGGCAAGTCTAGGACAACCCCACCACATTGCACAACTTGTGGTAGGATGCATTATGGGAGGTGCAAACAGGGTTCCACAGGTTGTTATTCATGTGGACAGGAGGGGCATGGGTGGAGAAATTGTCTGATCATAGGTCAAGGTGGTATAGGTCAGTCGACCAGGTCAGTAGTAAGTTCCTCTTCCTTACCATAGTCTACAGGGTGTGAACCCCAGACTTCAACAGGTAGAGGTAGAGGCAGAGGTAGAGAGGGAGCATGTAGTTCTAGTAGTGGATAGAACCGTACATATTCACTAGCCGTCCGATAGGACTTAGAGTCATCACCAGATGTTGTGATAGGTACATTGATTGTTTGCTCCCATTGTGTTTATGCTTTGATAGATCCTGGATCTACTCTGTCTTATGTTACTCCATTTATTGCGGGGAAGTTATGTATAGTAGTAGAGTCATTAAATCAACCCTTTATTGTATCTACACCAGTTGGTGAGTCTATTGTTTCCAAGAGAGTCTATCGAGGTTGCACGGTAGAAATTATTGACCTCTGTAGATCTCGTAGAGTTAGAGATGGTCGATTTCAATGTCATTATGAGTATGGACTGGTTAGCATTTTGTTATGTTAATGTTGAGTGTCGAACAAAGATTGTTAGATTCCACTTTCCTGGAGAGGCAGTACGGGAATGGAAAGGCGATACAGCAACGCCGAAAGGTAGGTTTATTTCCTATCTTAAGGCGAGGAGGATGATTACCAAGGGTTGTATTTATCATCTTGTTCACGTTCATGATATAGATGCAAAACCACCGACTCTTCAGTCTATTCCAAGAGTTAATAAGTTTGTAGATGTATTTCCAGACGAGCTCCCAGGTATCCCACCAGAACGAGAAATTGATTTTGCTATCGATATGCTACCATGTACACAACCCATATATATCCCTCCTTATAGAATGTCTTCTACTGAGCTAAAGGAGTTGAAGGATCAGCTGAAAAACTTGTTGGATAAAGGCTTTATCAGGCCTAGTGTTTCACCATGGGGTGCGCCAGTGTTATTCGTGAGGAAGAAATATGGCTCACTAAGAATGTGTATCAATTATCGACAGCTGAATAAGGCGACTATAAAGAATAAGTATCCCCTTTCGAGGATCGATGACTTGTTTGATCAGTTACAAGGTGCAAAGTGTTTCTCAAAAAAATATTTAAGATCAGGGTACCACTAGATACGAGTCCGGGAGAAAGACGTTCCAAAGATAGCTTTTAGAACCATATATGGAAACTTTGAGTTCTTGGTAATGTCTTTTGGATTAACTTATGCCCCATCAGTGTTCATGGACCTGATGAATAGTATATTCAGGCCGTATCTAGACTTGTCTGTGATTGTATTTATTGATGATATTTTGGTGTATTCACGTTCAAAAGCTGAGTATGCAAATTACTTTCCAAAAGTCCTTCAGGTTCTTCGAGAGCAGGAACTTTATGCAAAGTTCTCCAAGTGTGAGTTCTGTTTGAGCTCTGTGGCTTTCCTACGCCATATTGTAATAGATGCAGGCATTGCGGTTGATACAAAAAAGGTTGAGTCCGTAAAGACTTGGCCCATACCCACGACTCCGAATGAGGTTCATAGTTTCTTAGGATTAGTTGGGTACTACATAAGGTTTGTAGAAGGGTTTTCTTCACTTTTGCACCTTTAACGAAGCTGACTCAAAAAGCAACTACGTTTCAGTGGACTGAGGCTTGCGAGCGTAGTTTCTAGGAGCTGAAGGACAGGTTGACATCAGCACCAGTTCTAACATTGCTAGAGGGTTCAGAAGGCTATGCAGTGTACTGTAATGCTTCTGGTGTTGGGTTGGGATGTGTTCTAATGCAACAGGGTAAGGTTATCGCATATGCTTCAAGACAGTTAAGAAAGCATGAAAAGAACTATCCGGCCCACGATTTAGAGTTGGCTACAATTGTGCATGCTTTTAAGATCTGGAGACATTATTTGTATGGCGTTCATGTTGACATCTTCACAGATCATAAAAGCCTTCAATATATCTTTAGACAGAAAGAGTTAAATCTGCGACAACGTCAATGGCTTGAGTTACTGAAAGACTACGACGTGGATATTTTATATCATTCAGGAAAGGAAAATGTGGTAGCCAATGCCCTCAGTCGAAGATCTATGGGTAGTTTATCCTATTTAGGTGTTGAGAAGCGTGAGCTAGAGCAATATATTCATCAATTAGCTAGCTTGGGAGTCAGATTGTTAGAGGCAGAAGATAATGGGATAAAAATTAAGGACATAGCCGTATCATCTCTAGTTGTAGAAGTAAAATCACAGCAACAAGAGGATCCTAGCTTAGAGCAGCTCAGAGTAAAGTCTCAGGATCAACATTCTTTAGTATTTGATATAGAAGGAGATTGAGTCCTTAGATATAGCAGTTGATTATGTGTTTCAAATGTTGCAGGGCTTTCACATCAAAATATGGAAGAGGCACATCATTCCCCTTATTCTATTCACCCTGGTTCGACGAAGATGTACCTTGATATTAAGTAGATCTATTGGTGGCAGGGGATGAAGAAGGACGTTGCCAAATTTGTGGCACAGTGTCCTAACTGCCAATAGGTGAAGGTTGAGCACCAAAATCCCGCTGGGCTAGTTCAGGAGATAGCCATTCCTTTGTGGAAGTGGGAAGCAATGATTTTATTACAGGGTTACCTCAATCGCGTCGCAAGTTTGACTCTATTTGGGTAATTGTTGATAAACTAACAAAATCAGCCCACTTCTTACCAGTCAGGGCTATTTTTACGGCCGAATACTTTGAAGGGCTCTATATTAGAGAGATTGTTAGGCTACACGGTGTCCCAATATCTATTATCTCTGATAGAGGAGCAAAATTTACCACCAACTTCTGGATGTCCTTCCAGAAAGGACTTGGGACACAGGTTAATCTTAGTACCACCTTTCACCCTTAGACAGATGGCCAGGCTGAGCGCACAATTTTGACACTCGAGGATATGATACGGGTGTGTGTGCTAGACTTCAAGGGAAGCTGGGATGACCACTTACCTCTTATAGAGTTCACATACAATAATAGTTATCATTCCAACATCAGGATGGCACCTTATGAGGCTTTGTATGGGCGAAAGTGTAGGTCCTCTATCGAATGGTTCGAGGTAGGTGAGTCAGGGTTGATTGGACCCGACTTAGTACATCAGACAGTGGAGCAGGTTAAGCTCATTCGACAGAGGTTGCTAACATCTCAAAGCCGACAGAAGTCATACTCAGATGTGCGACGAAGGGACTTACAATTTTGTGTCGATGACTGGGTATTCTTAAAAGTCTCACCTATGAAGGGTTTTATGAGATTTGGCAAAAAAGGCAAGATTTAGTCCAAGATTCATTGGGCCATATCGGATCCTTCGGAGGGTAGGACGAGTGGCTTATGAGTTAGATTCCCTTCAGGGCTAGAATCTGTTCATCCAGTTTTTGATGTATTGATGCTACGTAAGTGCGTAGGAGACCCTTATCGTGTTGTCCCAGTTGATGATGTTTAGATTACAGAGGAATTTTCCTACGAGGAAACTCCAGTTGCCATATTAGATCGACAGGTCCGTAAATTGAGGACCAAAGAGATGGCTTCGGTTATAGTATTGTAGAGAAACAAGAATAGAGAAGAGGTGACCTGGGAAGCTGAGGATGATATGAGATCCAAATATCCTCACTTGTTTCATACCCCAGGGTTATGGCATATCAGTTTATATTGGTGCAGTGGGGTAAGATACCTATCAATTTTTTTATATTATTGCTTATTATTATGGTTGTTGTCGTTGTATTTTTTCCTGCACTGTTATTGCGGAGCTATAGCGCTTAGCTATTTATGTCGTCTTGTGAGACGCCTAGGTTAAAAATTTATGCGTTTCAGGTTTTGGATAGTCACATTCACAAAGGATACTTTCTCTAAACTTTGGCAACTCCTAAGGACATAACCGTGTGATTCAGATTTTTCATTCGAGGACGAATGTTTCTAAGGAGGGGAAGGATGTAACATCCCAACTTTTCAAAACGTCTAAATTAACTCGTATCATCGTGGAAAGATAAGGAAGGTGGGTAGTAAATTAAAAATGATGTGGTATGTCATATTTTAAGTGTTTAAGGGTTGTATCTCAATTTTTGAAGTTAAGTAACTGGTAAAATAAGAGTTGGCGAAAGTTATCGTAAGTTCCTTTTTAAAGATTTCTCTGAAATTTGGGTCAAATGTATTAGATGTTTTCTCCCAATATATAATGAGTTAGAAGGCCTATTACCCATTAAAACAAAGGCCTACGAGTCTATTTTGTAACTCACAAAACTCCGTATCAAACGGACATCAGAGTAAAAGGTTATGAGGGTTTTACTAGGGACTTCCGGGGCAGAATCCGGGTCGGGTAAAAAATATGGTATGTCGGCTTATTTAACATTTTAAGCTATGAAAATATTTCATTTCAGTTCCAAACCAGAGTGAAAGCTTAAGAGAGGGTTACTATGTAGTTCTAGCATGATGCAGGTTAGTGTTTGACGATTTCTACCAATAAACATTACCCCCGTGCCTAGAAACGTAATCCCTACATGTGACAATCGTTTCTCCCTTCTATTAGCTGTGTTTGGAGATGGTTTTTAAAGATATAAATTTGTAGTTATTGGCGTTTCTTCAAGGTTTAAACTTGATTAACTAAGGTAATCATCTCGGTGTAAAGATTCGCAAAATGATAGGTTAAACTAGAGCCTTAACGTGGGGTTAATGTCTTGAGTTAAGGGAAAGGGTTAAGGGTTTTAGGAGTAGGCCATGGTTTGGGAACCTAGGCTACCTAAACCTAGTCCTAGCTACTGCCTCCCTAGACCACAAGGATCTTCTTGACCCATGGTGGTCACCACGAGCCGTGGTGCCACCCGTGGTGGCTAGGCAGTATTCCTTAGTTTGGTGCCAAGTCAAGGCTCCCCTTCACGAGCCACTTCACGACTCGTGGTCATGACCACGGGCCGTGGTAAGGTGGGGTGGCCTTAGCTTGGTGGGAGTGGTGTTTGATTGATGAGGCCACTGCCCCTTAGTCCACAGGCACCACCACGAGCCGTGGTGCCCTAGGCGGTGCGTGGAACTGAACCTGGAGTTCACTTGGGCTCAAGGGAGGCAAGTCAACTTTGCCTAGGTGCTGCCCCCATGACCACGAGCTTCACCACGACTCATGGTGTGAACCACGGATCGTGGGAGCTTTCGTGGTCTTACCTTGGCCTTGGAGGGCTTGGAAAGGTTGGGAGGCTTACTGCCTAGGGGACCACGAGCACCACCACGAGCCATCAAGTTGGGCGTGGTCCCTGACAGGCTGCCTTAGTTGAGGGTCTTTATGTAATTTTGTTTTAATGTTTTATTATGTGGGGTTGATTTTAAATGGTTTATACCATATATATAATAGTTTTATGTCTTAAAACACTTCATTTATTCCTTTATTTCAAAACACCCAAAACCTTCTCTCCCAAAATATCTTCTCTCTAAGAACCCCATTGAAGTCCAAGAGGAGAAGAAGACTTAGGGCTTGAAGAGGAAGGCTTTTGGGTAGATTTTCGTGGGATTCTTCAATTATAAGGTATGGTGATCCTTAAACTAGGGTTAGTTTTCACCCTAGAGTCAATTCCAAAGATGTTTTCAAGGTTTTCAAGTTTCACAAAACCATAAGTTTTACTCAATCTCTTGGGTTCTTGCATCAAACATTTTCAAATTACAAGTTATGATTATACTTATGTTTAATTGATGATTTAAGATGAAAAACTCTATGAATCCATGATTTCTCTAAATTCCTAAATTTGGCCTTACGAAGTGGGTTTGTTGATTATGAATGAATGATGATGGATTTATGCTTAGATTGATTTAGATTATTGATTTGTATATTTATCTATGCCTAAATATGGTGAAGTTATTATATATGAACGGATTTATCCACTTATGGTGAGGGTGTTTACTTGTCAAGTATTCTAATTATTAATTGTTCATCCATTTATGGTGGAGGTGCTTACTTGCCATATGTATTATAGCGTTGGGATAAGGTCCCTCTCCCCTACAACCCTATATATGACTAAGTATGTTACGATATGAATACGAATGTTATGTTGTGATCATGATGGTGTTTCTATTATGAATGTATCCATGTCGATTGTAATGAATATTAGATATGTTGATTTACATGATCTAAGAGCCTTAAATGCAATATATATGAATCGTGCATGATTTGGGATATTTTGTACATGATGTGACCCCACCTTGAGAAGGGAGGTGTCTATGATGATAATGTTGTTGTTGTTGTGCCGTTGTGAGGACAATCATGCACACACATACACACACTCTATGCATAAACATGATTATAATGTATCAATGGTGTTAATTGAAAGTATAGTTCTAATATGCACCTTTACACATTATTATGCATGAAATGTACATGACCATGTTATTCCTATTGTGTTGATTGAAAGTCCATTCTCATTAGAACACAAGATCTTGGTGTGATAGTTATTCTCACATACTAATGTTGATTCTAAGGTGAAAGGTAGTTCTCACTTTAATAAATCGGTGAGCTATTTAGTGAGTTATATTGAACGAAGGGTAAAGTATGCCTTCACACCTGTAGATACAATTCCATACTAATTAATGTATAATTGGGAAATAATGCCTAGTACCGAGTGGATATGGACAATGAGGAAAAGTCCTTTCTGCTAATGCAATAGCTTGGGTCATCTATAGTAAACTCATGAGATGGAAGCTCCTCCTCTAATGCAATAGGTTGGGTTTCTAGTAGCAATCTCCCTATCCCATAACTATGTGCCAAACATAGGGCTTAGCTAGTGGATCCACTTAGAAGCCAAATATGATTAGTTCTACCTTCGGCAAGTAGAATGCCTTCTTTCAGTGTGGGGTTATATGACACAGGATTTCATGTAGCTCACATGGTCTATGTCGGTTATGGTTAATATTCCATAATAGTAATAAGATGATGAATATGATAGGAACTATACTATGACTTCTTAATGGGTTTACTTAGTAGGAGTGGGGGTATGGGACTTCACTTTTACATTGCACAAGTAGAATTATTAGGAGGTTATGGAATTGTTTCCTTATGGTATGCTGAAATATGAATTTATGTATGTATATTGAATAGATGACTTTCCTTATGTTAATTTATGTTCATGTATTTTCCTCACTTATGACTATGGTTTATGGTAAGCTTGAAGATTATGGAAATGAATATGTGGCTTCAAAGAATACTTAGTAGGGTTGGTATTATGGGATGCCAACCATACATTGCACAAGTGTTCTTAGAGGTTGCTAAGGCATTGATATTACTATGTTATGAGTGTATTGTGACTATAGCTTGTCTTCTATGTTTGAAAATGCATATTGGTTTTCCAAACTTAATGTATGAAAGTCCTCTAAATGCATGAATGTGTCCTAAATGAATCTAATGAAGAATGTTGACTTAAATGCTTAAATGTAAAGATGCATGCTATACTTGGATTGTATTATGAGTTACTTCCTCGTCGTGTCTATTCCATATGAATGTGCCTTTTAACACCCCAGATTCGAGAAAGGAAAAAAATTCTAGATTTTCAGAAGGTGCAGGTGCCACTGACGGAAGCCACCTACGGACCGTCAGTCAGCTCCGTCGATGGGCCAACCAACTTTCAATTTCACACTTTAGAATTCATCCTTCAGTCACGAACGATGGCCGACCAGCACGGACTGTCATTCGATCCACGGTCCGTAGGCATTATCGTTGGTGAAGGACAACAGCCAATTTGGGGGAAATTGATAATTGTGTCAACTTCAGATTGTCATAACTCCCAGAACAAAAGGAATTATATGTCCCATGACCTATGGTATGATAGATAATTGAATCCTCTTTCCAACGCCATCGAGTTTGCTAAAATCTGACCTCCGAGTGAAAAGTTATGCTCGTTTTAGTGAAGGCCTGTCGAGCAGGATTGACTTACGGACCTAATCGACGGACCGTCGATTGAATGACAGCCCGTCAGTCACTCCTACAACAATTAAGTCAGGGGTCTTTTGGTCTTTTCCTATTTCGTTTAACCGCTAAGATACATCGTTTAGACCCTAAATCATGATATTTTAGTCAATTTAAGCCTAGAAACATAAGTAGAACTTACCTAAGTCAATTCATTAATCAAAACATAGAAAAGTTAGAATGCAGAGAGGAGAAAAAGGTCAAGAACCCTAGTTCAAGAACGCAACAATTTTCCTTCAGTTCCAGCCCCGAAATCGAAAGATTTCTCCGTGGATTTCGTCACCACGTATGTGGGATTTCACTAGTGGGTTCCTTTCACCCATTAGGTCCCTAGTTTTCAGTAATTATGAACAGACCTAGGGTTTCTAGAATTTCAACAGATCATCATGAATTAGTTATTTAAATGTTCCAAATCAGATTATCATGTTAATGCTCAGTTTATTGTTTGAATTTAAGAACCCTAGCTATGTATTTCTTTAGTTCTTGAATTATACATGCTAGGTCAGATATTTGAGTTATTCAGATATACATGATCCAGTTTTGAACGCCACATTATCAGTATATTTCAGCATAAACTCTATTTTGAGTTTTAAACTTAGTTTTTGAGAAAGTTAAGATGAGTTTTGAGAAAGAGCTTCGAAAACATGATTAGTATGACAATCGAGTAGGTCATCAATGTATGAACAATATGGTATCTAGATATACCATCAATGTTTATGCAGTATGACTTCCCAAGTCATCAATGATCATAGTATA
>JAJOOO010019160.1:0-37329 GCA_029582685.1 Solanum piurae | reverse complement strand
GAATAAACTTTCAAATTAAATTTGAAAAAACTTTTCAGATTCTGTAATTAAGTGATAAGGAATAAATCCTCTAAAATTTTATAATTAAGGAAAATGTCTTTTATGGTAAAAATTTGATAACTGAAGTTTTTATGTTTATGTTTTAATGAGGAAAAAATTAAATACTAAACTTTAATATTATGTTAAAACTTCAAATAAATATTGTGTTTTTTAAAATGAAAAAAAAAAGCTCAAAAAATAAAATAAAAAGATAAATATGATTTCAGCCCTTAGAGGCATGCCACATCAGCTATCCTATATTCAGCTTTATATATATATATATAGATTCCTATCAATTTAATATTTTTTTCTTTTGCATCACAATTTAATAATTTTTTCTTTTGCATCATATTAATATCTCTCCATATTCATGACTAATAGTAGAGGTGATAACAAATCCATCATCGATGGAAGGTGAAAGGATGCATTTGGAAGGTTGAAAGAAGGAAATGTGCCAGATGTTTTGAAATGTTTTAAGTTGTCTTTTCTTATTTTACTACTCTATGTACTTAATTATTTGTCCATTTTAACTAATCAAGAAAGGAGATTTTTTTTTTATCTATTATACCATCAATTAATTACTTTGAAAAAGGTAGAACTTTTTGAAAATTTTAAGTTTTTAATTCATCTATTTCATAATTAATAGGAATAAATAGTAAACTCGCTATGTTAATAATTGTTTTCTTAATAAGTGTACCAATTCGATTGAATTTATTAATGAGTATACTTATTATCGTTAAAAATTATTTTTGTTGGTGTATAGTCCAAAGTAAATGAGTTAATTCAGAATTCAAGAAAATTATTGGGATTCATTTCGATATTTATCTTTCATAACCGCAAAAAGGATTTCGATAGATCAAACTAGAAAATAAATAAATTAACAGATGTAATAGTTAAATTATTTTGTGGGCTTCCTCCTATTATAAAGTTCTTCCAGGCAACCTGTGTTGTTTCCCATTTTCTTAAAAGTAAAGCCAAGTTCAAACTTCAAATCTATTCAAGTCTAAGAGGTGAATTTTTTCATTTTTTCTGGAAGTTTACTAATATGAGACTCAAATATAATCAGAACTCTTTGAAGCATAAGAATTCACTCTAGCAAATTGAACTCTTTCAATCATACATGCAGTGTATTCAATGGCGTACATAAAAAATTTCCGTCAGCAATGTCATCTTTTAAAATGAAAAATAATAAATAAACAATATAGCACTATTAAGTATATTAGTATATGTACAACTTTTCTGAATGAGTTTTTTTTTTTTAAATGTATTCAAAAAATAACCTCATTAAAAATAAGAGTGCTAAATATACAAAACACCAAATAATCACTAAAGAATTTTGTTCATTGGATTTTATAAATTATTCTTAATCAAAGAAGGTCAATGGAAAAAAACATTAAAAAAAAGTTATAAAACGAGACTAGTTTAAACACATAAACTAACCTTTGAAATTGCAGCACCAAACCATTTGAACTGCGGATAACTTTGGCCAAAAGTATATCATTTTAGTTATATTTATCACTATTTTTCCCTTTTCAATATATATAATTTATTAAATTTTTTCAACAAAACAATGTCACGTGACACACTTAAACCTTTCTAAATCTGCCCCAGAATGTATTGGTCTTCTTAGTTACTGTAAGAAGAATATTTAAAAATCAATAATACATAAAATCAAATCGAATCAACGGAGATCGATAGATGACTTTTGAAGTTAAATTTAGGCCTAAAGTCCTAAAAGCCATTTTGCTGAAACAGCGTGGGGTCTAGCACTGATTATACAAGTTAGGTCCTTAACTCACCAATCATTCAGTAGTAGTATTAGTAGTCGTTTGGTCAGAAACAAATTATTTCAAAATTAGTTGTTCTAGAATTATTATTCACCTTCAATATGAGAAAAATATAACAATGCAATTTCAAGTTAATTAATCATGAGACTTAATTTTATCTTAACTAATTATAAAATAAAATCATCTTAAAATTAATCTCAAAATTAATTATTTTACGAACCCGTTTCATATGTTCTCCTTTTCTGTTACTTAATTCACTGAAAGAAAGTTGACAATCACTCAAGTACTCTTTGCTATTCTTGCAAATTCATGAACCACAATATTTTTCTCTTGGAAATTTCACGTTTTTATAGTTATTTTAAAGGTCAGTGAATACTTTCCAACTACATGACGTGTACTCTTTATCTTCCTCTTTTTTTTTCTTCTTCTTCTTCTCTCCAATCCCACCAAAATCCAAAGAATAAATATAATAGCAATGTGAAAAGGATCTTGACGTACATTTTTATACTGACAATTGTGTTTCTGCTATTTTCTATTCGTTGGCAAATGTTCCATGTTACATTTTGTGTGGTTCTAAATGACTCCTTACCCTTTTTTTCTGCCTTTTAGTGGTATCGAGAAGCTTACATATTTATTGTGGTTTTGTTGCTACCTAAAACTTAGATGTATTCATTTATTTGTAAGTAAGAAAATAAAACAAGATAAGGAAACCTCCCCTTCAATACACTATGTTCTCATATTATTTTTCAAGTATTATCCAAAGTCCACTATTTATCATCTTCACACAATAAATATAAATTAATTCTATTTGGACCCACATTTTTCTACTAGTGATTCCTAACCAGCAGATGACGCCACTAATTCTTGGCCATTTAATATGTTTTACCATTTTTTCCCCGTTAAATTCGGCATGTTCGATTATATATGAATCAGATAAGTATTTCTATTTTTTTTTTAATATTAATTTTTTTATATCAATAATTGTTTTCTTAATAAGGAGTATGTTTTTTTCTCTCGTGAACATAATTTTTATTACAATTAATTACTTTCTCTATCATTTTTTTGCATATCAATATGATGAAAAAATACATCGTAAAATGTTAGTCAAAGTTATTGCTCCCTCCGTCTGTCATATGCGCTAAAGTCAATTTGACTAATTTTCCAAGTTAAATTAGATTACATTAATTCAATATTTTGAAGGAAAAAAAATAGATATTCAAAAACTATACGAAAAGTACTATAAAATGCATTTTTTTGTATATCAATATAATGAAAAAATACACTATTAGTCAAAATTCTTATAGTTTGACTCTAAAAAAGAAAATCATAACAATTAAAAGTGGACGAAGTTAATATTATTTGACTCCAAAAAAAAATATTATGACAATTAAAAATGGACGGAGGTAGTATTAAATGACTCCAAAAAAGAAAATTATGACAATTAAAAATGGACGGAGGTAGTATTAAACTTACCTAATTAGTTGGAATGGACAAATGTACTAAATAAGCAAATTAAAATAAGCCATTTATTAGATAGATCTCACGCTTATGGATCCTTACGTAACTTGTTTAATCTCAATTACCACCTATAAATTTCTTAATTGACCTTTACTTGTACGCCTAATACTCAATTTGAGTAAACTCTGTGATATATTTTTCTTTCCTTTCCCTGCGTATGAGGAGGAGAATTAAGGATGACCAAATTATTCAATACATCTAAAGACCGCGATGAAATAATAAGTACTCCTCACAATTAATTAAATCAAACTTTTTATGACTTTCTGATATTAATTTAGATTAATCTGTCCTAAAACGGTACGGGACACCACTTAAAAACCCAAAAGAGAAGAAGAAAATATTCGATATAAATAAGACGTGCCGGCCATAGCTTTTATTATATTCATTTCCAGTGACGAACTCTATTGGTTAAGACCACAAGTCCCCTTCTCTTCTCCCTCTTTTTGCTTTAGTTAATACTCTACACCTCTCTCTCTCTCTCTCTCTCTCTCTCTTTGAGCTCTCTAATGGATCCTTACAAGGTACACTTCTTCTTCTTCTTCTTCCCTCAAACTTAGCTTTTGATGGATAATAATGGTACTGTTTTTGTTGTCTCTCTTTTACCGTATTTCTAATTTTCCTGTGAAACTTATATATGTATGGTTTTGCTCTTGTTTTAATGCAGTACCGTCCGTCAAGTGCTTTCAATTCACCTTTCTGTACCACTAATTCTGGTGCTCCTGTTTGGAACAACAATTCATCTCTTACTGTTGGTGCAAGAGGTATGTTTAATTTTCTTCGATTGACTCCTGTCTCTTCATGACTACTTCTGGCTAGGGCACAGAAAAAATGTACTTTGCCAATTATTTTTAGGTGTTTAACTCGGAAGAAATGGTTTTGTATCCTTTTACAGTTCTTTTATGAAAGTTTTAGGTCTTTTCGAACAGAGATCTTAATTTGACATCTGAAAAGACCATTTATCTCATTTTCCTCTTAAATTATTTGCATACATATTATTTGGTCGATGGTTGGATAATTAGAAGTTGCTTTTATTTATTTAAGTCTATGCAATGTGTTCCTTGTAACCTAATTTCTTTTCATCTCTAGCTCTTCACTAAAATTATTACTATTAGATTCTATTGTCAAATCTAGTCTTTTTGGTCTCAGATTTGATACAATCACCGTTTGTTTTGGTTTATACCACTCTTTATATACAAAATGGCTGGCTACTATTTCAATGTAGAAGAGTTTCTTCATCCTTTATATGCTTATCCATCTATTTACTGGCTTGAAGATTATGTCGTGAAACTATTATTCTCTTTACTTTAACTCTGGAAAAAAAACTTATCCCTGAATATATTGACACCAATAGAGCTTTGCATCTTGATGATATTTATATCCGTTGGAAAATTCGAAAATAGGTATTGTTAAGTTGATCTTCAAGGTGTTTGCTAACATAACTAGCACCCTGTAGGACTACTGTTAATTTTACATAGAATTTAAGTTATACACACTTACCGTGTAAAGAACTTTTAGATTACCTGTGCAATTTAACCAGTAATAGATCAAAGGCTATTACCCTACTTTTACGTTCCTAAATCAAGAGTGATATGGAGAGTGATGTTGTATGATAAATTCTTTTACATATTTGTGTTTGTGTCTGCTCACAATTTTCTTTCCAGGTCCCGTGTTGCTTGAGGATTACCATTTGGTGGAGAAACTTGCCAACTTTGACAGGGAACGTATCGCGGAACGTGTTGTTCATGCCCGAGGTGCTAGTGCCAAAGGGTTTTTTGAAGTTACTCATGACATTGCTCACCTTACCTGTGCTGATTTCCTTCGAGCTCCCGGTGTCCAGACTCCAGTCATTGTGAGATTTTCTACTGTTATTCATGAGAGGGGTAGTCCTGAAACTCTGAGGGATCCTCGTGGTTTTGCTGTCAAGTTCTACACCAGAGAGGTATGCCAAACATCAATTTGACGAGTTACAGCTACTATAGTTCTGTACCTTCATACTTCAATTTCCATATACAGACTGGAGTATGCATGTTTTGATGATTCCTTTGTTGGCACATGGCTTAATAATATGTACCTCATTTAAATGTTGCCTGGAGTTCTTCATTGATGTTATGTTGCAATTCAAAAATACTATATGGAGTTCATTTAATTTTTTTCGGTAGTGTATCTGCATCCCATAGGGTTCTATCTTTAAGTACCCTGCATATGGGTCCACGTGTTTGTTAACATTCTAGAGGTTATGAACTATGAAGCGATTGTTCATGTCGTTTAACATCATACTAGAGACTATAAGGCCCTGTGATATTCAATTCCTTTCAGTGCATTTTATGCTGCTAATTTTCATGATTAACACCTGTCTTTTTGTAGTCTTTTTGAGAAATGATCTCATTGCTTTTCAGAGATGCTTGCGTTTGTGATTTGTTTGGTTGCATTTGATTTTAATCCTTAATTCCTCCTCAATTTGCAATATACCATCAGGGAAATTTTGATCTGGTAGGAAACAACTTCCCCGTCTTCTTCATCCGTGATGGAATGAAGTTCCCTGACATGGTCCATGCTCTGAAGCCAAATCCTAAGTCCCATATCCAGGAGAATTGGAGGATCCTTGATTTTTTCTCTCATCATCCGGAAAGCCTGCACATGTTCACTTTCCTCTTCGACGATATTGGTATTCCACAAGATTACAGGCATATGGACGGGTCTGGTGTCCACACTTTCACATTGATCAACAGGGCTGGGAAATCAACTTATGTGAAGTTCCACTGGAAGCCCACATGTGGTGTCAAGTCCTTGTTGGAAGAAGAGGCAATCCGAGTCGGAGGAGCAAATCACAGCCATGCTACTCAGGACCTCTATGACTCTATTGCAGCTGGAAATTATCCTGAATGGAAGCTCTTCATTCAGATTATGGATCCAGATCATGAAGACAAATTTGACTTTGATCCACTTGATGTGACAAAAACTTGGCCAGAGGATATCTTGCCTTTGCAGCCGGTGGGAAGATTAGTTCTGAACAAGAACATTGATAACTTTTTTAATGAGAATGAGCAGCTAGCTTTCTGCCCTTCTATTGTGGTTCCAGGGGTTTATTACTCAGATGATAAGATGCTTCAAACTCGTATTTTCTCCTACTCTGATACCCAGAGGTATCGACTTGGACCAAATTATTTGCAACTTCCTGCTAATGCTCCAAAGTGTGCTCATCACAACAATCACTATGATGGCTCTATGAATTTTATGCACAGGGATGAGGAGGTACGTTCTCTCTCCTTCCATAATGGAACATATCTATCCCTGAATTTTATGATCTTAATCTTTTAAGATTTTTTGCACAATCAGGTTAACATTTTTTTAATTTTTACCATGTGTAACAATAAATTAATTTTCATAGTAAAGGTGATATAGTAACTTAAAAGATGGGGAAATAGCCAGTTATGTTGCACTGATATTGTAAAAGTTCTTTACATGTCGGTGTATGTAACTTAAATCCTACGCTAATACCACATAATACCAATACGTTATTGCAGCAAATGGCGTGTCTTTAGCTTAGCTTGGAAGTCCATACACATTGAAATAGTTTGTCTGATATGTTGACTGTAGTGTCATAATTTTTAGTTTATTTACTGTTTTAATTATGATGTTACTTTATAATTGTTAATGTGTGGTTAATTACAGATCGACTACTTCCCTTCAAGGTATGATCAGGTTCGCCATGCTGAGGTGTATCCTATTCCTTCAACAGTTTGCAGTGGCAAACGTGAGAAGGTTTGTTCCTTTTTACCTATTATCTAAACACTTGAAGCTGAATTAAGACTATAACTTATGAAGCAGTGTAACTATATATCCAACACAACTTATTTTAACTTTTGTGCATCTGAAAATTTCTTACAGTGTATCATTCAAAAAGAGAACAATTTCAAGCAACCAGGAGAAAGGTACCGCTCGTTCACACCCGACAGGTAAACATGATTGACATATCTTAAACTGTGTTGTTGTTAAGTTACATTTTCAGTAGTTCTAAACCCCATCTCCTTCATTCTGTTTGACATACTTGTTTTTTCATTCACAGACAAGAACGTTTTATTCGTCGGTGGGTGGAGGCCTTGTCTGATCCTCGTATCACTTATGAAATACGCAGCATTTGGATCACATACTGGTCTCAGGTCAGTACTCTATCCTACCCTATATTTATCTGTGTTTGGCAGAGGTAGATTTAGGGTAGATTTTTCTGGTCAAACTGAACTCGTGCTTTTGTTCAAATATGCAAAAAAACTTTAGAAGGCATACATATTAGAAGATCATACTCATTCTAAACCTACTAACTACAAATTTAGAACTCGCCTCTAGACTATTAGGTCAATTTTTCTCAAGCTAGACTTTATCTTGGCAGTAAATTTCATAGAGCGACGATTGATTCTGTAAATTTCCTGACAATGTTAAATGGATTACTGCAGGCTGACAAGTCTCTGGGTCAAAAGCTTGCATCTAGGCTTAATGTGAGACCAAGCATATGAAGACGAAGCTTTTAAATGGTTTCAGAGGAGGTGATGATCTCAATGCGAGAGTTTTAATAACTCATTCCAGTTATATAGCAAGATGTATAATGCGACAGATGATATTTAGATGAAATAAGGAGCATTCCCAATACATATGCATTTGTTATGTGTTGCTGTTGTAATATGAATGAATGAATGAATGAATGAGTGAAGCAATGGAAATTACAAATAATATTTCTGTACTAAGTTGTAAACTTATTTATCAGTATTGTCATGAATGTTTTTGGGTCCCAACACATAGCATACAGTTAATCGTATGGATATGGAAAGACTTAAGTCATCTACGGCTCCTTAAAGTTGTTTGTATAATTCACTTAGACATCTTAACTAGGGGTTGTACCTAGTGAACACATCTACCCTTCAATACATGTACCTATTTAATACTTTTTGATGACATGACATTATAAGTGCAATACACATTTAAGAGGCGTGTGAAGCCAAAAGAATCTTTTTATGGACCAATAAAAAATGAACAAGTCAATAAAAGAAAAATCATAATATGAACATATTTTTTTTAAAGAAAAAATGTCAGTTCTTCCCAATTCATCTTTTCCAATGGGACTTTTCAATTCAATAGTATTACCTAGAACCCTGGTCCACCATTCCTTTTCCACCATCGACACACCCCTTTCTCAAATAATCCTTCCTTCATTCTTTCTAGCACCATTTTGTGATTATCAATATCATGATTGTTGTTATCGTCATCGAAAAAATATTAATTAAATAAATAATCAGTCAAAACGCAATAAATCAAAAGAGTTTATTGATAAAGATTTTCATTTGAGTTGTGGAAAAGAAATTCATCAAAAACAAAAATCAAATTGAGTTAAAAATAATTCCGGCGAAATTCCATTTTTCCCGACAAAACTAATACGAATATGAAATTATTTTCTTTGAAATCGTTAAAGAGTTCAAAAGGTGGAGTGAGGATGATTATCAGAGTGCACGTGATTTTAACCGGCCACCATTGTGTGTGTTTTGGCAGAAAAAAAAATGGGGAAGAATGGACGTCGGGGGTGGGTGCGTTGTTCTAGGCTTCTGCAAAGAAGAAAAGGGAAAGAAAGGTTTTTTTTTTTTTTTCTGAAAACATAGCTTTTAGACTATTTCCTATATTATGGGCCCAATACCACGTGTCATTTTTTCATTAGTTATTATGCCACGTTAGTGGCGAGTGTATGACACAATCTCTAATTTTTGTTTTTTGTCAAAAAATGTTCGATAGATATTTTTTTTTTGACTAATAAAGGTGTTCAATTGAAACAAATTTAAGATAAGATGTCCAAGTAAAATATGCGAACAACTTTAAGGGGCCGCAGATAACTTAAGCCAGTAAATATGCATTTGCTGCATCGAGAAGGAAATGTTTAATTAAGAAGAAGAAAGTGAAGTGCTTTAAGAAAGTGAAGTGTTTTAATAGATGTGGAGCACCAACCCTCTTTTTGAATAAATTGAAACTCTTATGAGGAAGTATTAAATCATGATCTAAACACTAATATTCTTTGTATTTCAATTTATATGAGTTAGTTTGATTTGATATGGAGTTTAAGAAAGGAGAAAACACTTTTAAAATTTGTGATTTAAAATAAGTCACAGACACTATTGCTACAGTTGCATTAATTAGTTAATTATGGATGAAGTATGAACAAGTTTGATTCCTTTATGGGAAGAGCAAATCACGGAGGCGAAAGAGTACAATTATAGAGGTAATATATTTATTTATTTTTATTAAACAGAAAAAGAAAAAAAAACTACTTTAGTTTAACAAACTTATATTAACAAGAATTATGTATTTATTGTTGGTATAAATTGAAATTTTCTTAATAATTTGTTGTTCATCTTTTATCAATTATTATGCATATATTTTCAAAATTTTACTATTTTTTTAAAATACAATTGATGTAATTATAATTAAAAGTCGTAAATAAATAAATTTCCACTTACTTTCTACGTAATAATTTGTCTAATTCACTTCAATTGGATGTCTTCTCATATATTTCAAGGCTTAAATTAATTAGATTATCAAATAATAAACTTTAAAAAGACATTATATTTGGATATTTTCTAAAATAATTTTCGAAAATAATTTTTTTATTTTTTTGTTAGGGGGAGGAGGTGGTGGTTTGGGGGTAGGGGTAAAAAATATATGAAAGAAACATCACTACAATATTATTGATTTAGACCTATTTTTGTAATTAAAAATGATATGAAATATTATACAAATTAAAAAATAATAGTTTATTTAGCAAACTAAATTAAGCGAATCTTAATTCTATTTTTAAATAGTTCTAGAATAATTTTGATAAGTTCGTATAACAACTGAGTTAATTGAAAAAGTTTTCAAAATATAATCAATAAGAAGTTAGGTAAAATCTAAACATTTGTGATGTTACATAATGTACAATAATCTATATATGTCTATTTATGTCTTATGAAATATTATAAGAAAGAGCATAGTATTCCTTGGAAAAAAAAATTAGTTATCAAGTTATAATTGGTGATAATGTAGATTTTTTACTTCCCTTTTCATTTTTTCCATTTTCTTGATGCAAGCACTCTACAGTCTACACTATAGATTTCTTATTTCCCTTTTCCCTTTTCATTTTTTGGTTCAAGTTTCTCAGCTACCTAATTTAATAATATGGGGTTTCTGGATGAATATCCTGAAAGTGTTGGCCAATTAAGACAATAACCAATTTTGATGTCAAGAATGTTGTTAGATACGTTTCTTGAGATAATGATCTTGTTTCCTAAAACTAGTTTAATGTCGGAAATATTTGAAGGGAAACCTAGGTTTGAGTTGTTCTTGATTTTTGAATGAACAAAAGTTTTATGTTGTTTTCTTTCTCGTTATATGATTTTTTTAATGTGATATGTATGAAAGATAGTCTATGTATTTTTACATCAATATATCTAGACAATTTTATCTATCGTCCTAGACTTTTTTTATCCAAAACTCTTATCAGCATGGAGGAGAAGAAGTGAAAAGTTTGCAAATGCAATGCAGCATGTTGCTGCTGCTGGTGATGTGAGGTAGGTTTCTAATTATCTTTTTTGTGGTAAATCATATGGATCTTTTTAAGAACCACAGTTCATTCTAATATATTGTATTGCTGTGATAAAATGTTTAAACTAATAACTCTTGTAACTTGTATTACTTTCCCTGTGTGTTCCCTCTCTTTTAATTATAGAAGAGGGGTTGATAAAACAAAAGAAGAAGGAATCGAGAGTACTAAGGTGGAGAATATGATGTCGTCCGAATAAAGACGATTTTGGTGTTCGGACCATTTTATATAGAAATCCCACTTAGAATGTACTGCATTATTTATTTGACTTATCAAAGTTTTCTCATGAGCTTACTGATAAAAGAACAGTTCAATTCTCAGTACAGGACCTCAGATGCAATGTACATTTTGGTATGACAGAGGGCAATAAAACTGAATCTTTTGCCTGACAATAACACATCTTCCATTTGCTAGAACACTCATTAGTTACTTCCTACAGGTTTATAGCTCACTCTGTCAAAAGGAAAAGATTGAATCCACGAATGAAGTAGCACTTGAACTATGAAGTAGTAGATAATATCTCGCATTAATATCGTGATAAGAAAAAGGACATTGGGCCTAACTCAACTCAAAATATAGCTCGGAGGTGAGAATTTCCCAAGACCGTATAATGAGATCAAGTCCCCCATCCCACCACCAATATAGGACTCAACAATATGGAAAAATGTATCTTTTGGCTAGCAGAGGAAGGGAAGGTTGGGAAATTCACAATCTTGAATGAAATGCTTGAGCTTTGCTGAAACATCACATATTAGAATGCTTCATAGTTTATGTGATAGATTTAAGAGCATCTGTTCATTTTTTTCACTTTTTGTTGAGATATTCTGTTATTTCGTTAAAAAAGTTGCCTTTTTTGTTGGTCAGAGGGTCAATCCCATTACTATGGAATCAGATTGTTGATTTGACATATAAGTCCAACTTTGAGATAGTGAGACTTATAGAAGCAGTTGAGTAGCACTCTCTGCCTCTTTAGTTTCTTGATTCTATATCACACTTAATGGCTTCACTCTTAATGACTCTGTTGAGTAACATTCTCCAGCCTAGAGTTGTTGAGAGACATTAATTGGATCTGAGAAAAAAGTACGGAAATTTTCTATCAATTGATCCTGGCAGTAAGATAAAATATTTCAATTAAGTCTTGGTTTCCCAGACTAGTTGATCTATTTAGAAAACATGGCTTGATTCTCTTTCTTTTGTGCCCAAGGGAAAAGTTTGTAAATGCAATGCAGCATGTTGCTGCTGATGATGTGAAGTAGATTTCCAATTATCTTTCTTGTGGTAAACTATATGGATCTTTTTAAGTACCACACTTCATTCTAATATCTTAGGATTTCGGCAGATACTTGTGCTTTGATTTTCACCACATATGCCTGGCATGTTCACTTTGAACTCCTTCCATCCTCTATGATCAAATTGAGGATCTTTTCATTAAAAATAGGTACGTCTCATCCAAGTGTAGATCTATTTATAAACACACACATACACATATTTACTATCTTGTATAGAGTTTCAGTTTCCTCAACCCCTCCTGAAATTCTGCATATGGACGGGTCTGGTGACCACACATTCACATTGATCAACTGGGCTGGGAAATCAACTATTCAACTTATGTGAAGTTCCACTAGTAGCCCACTTGTGGTGTTGTAAGTAACATTCAGAAGTGGTAAATCCCATCTCCTTCATTCTGTTTGATATACTTGTTTTTTTCATTCACAGACAAGAACGCTTTGTTCATCGATGGGTGGAGACCTTGTCTGATCCTTGTATCACTTGTGAAATACGCAGCATTTGGATCTCATACTGGTCTCAGGTCAGTACTCCATCATACCCTAGATAACCTCTAACCTATCTATCTTGGCAATAGATCAACCTTGACTCCTGTTAACTTCACTTAAAGTCGGAAAATAATCCCAATCATGTCATATAGCGATGAGTGATTCTGTAAATATGCTGACAATGTTAGATGGATTACTGCAGGCTGAGAATATCTGGGTCAAAAGCTTGCTTCTAGGCTTAATGTGAAGACCAAGCATATAAAGTCTAAGCCTTTAAATGGTTTCCGAGGAGGTGATGATCTGAACGCGAGAGTTTCAATAACTCACTCTAGTCATACCGCAAGATGTATAAGGCGGTGGACGATCATATTAAGATAAAATAAGGAGAGCATTCCTAATAAATTAATTTGCATTTGTTATGGTGTTGCTGTTGTAATATGAATGAATGAAGGAAGCAATAAATTAATTTGCACTTGTTGCTGTTGTAATATGAATGAATGAAGGAAGCAATGGCCAATGGAAGTTACAGATAATATTTCTTTTCTTGTGCTATAAGTAGTACTTATTTATCAATTTTGTTATGAATGTCTTTGGTCCCAACATATAGCATACCGTTGGAAACTAGGAGCGTATATTAGTTTATCCATGCGTTTTTTTTTTACTTTAAACAATTCTACGTTAAGAATTGATTTGTACGGATATTGTAAACATGCATTAGCTGTATCGAGAAGAAAATGTTTAATTATGTAGTTAATAGTTGAGTGACTGGTCAAAAATGAATTTTACTGTGACATAGCTGTAGGTTCTTTTTATGCGTCTTCTTGAGTGAGTGAAGTGTTTGACATCTGCATTCTCTCAAATTTCAATAGATACTACATTATTTGCATCACTAGTTCTAGCGGAAGGTGAACATCAATTAAAATAGATTTAGCTTCTCTGGCTTAAAGTCATACGATCCAACTATTTCGTGTACCCCTAATTGGCACTGGGTAGTTTTAATATAATCTTGGTATTCATCACAACTCCCCATGCTAATAAGAAAAGGGTCTGGTAGCGCGCGCATCAATGTTTTGATCAAGCAGAGGCGATCTCAAACATAAGAATACAATATTTTTCAAGAGATGGAAGACTTAGGAGAGATTAAGAGCTTCTCTATAAATCATCTTTGCTTGAGCGTATGTAAGCCCTACATGTGGAGCACGAATGATTCTTTTTGAGTAAATTGAAAAATCTTAGGGCTCGTTTGGTGTGAGGGATAAGAATAAATAGTCTTGGGATAAAAAAAATATAGTCCTAGGATAAAATTTAGATGTTTTGATTGGTTGACATGTTTGGATAACTTATCCCACCATTGTTATCCCACCATTTGTAGCATAGCGATGAGATAAATTATCGCATATACATGCCATATACATGGTGGGATAAGTTATCCCAGGACAACTAATCTCAGGATAGTTAATCCTGAAATAACTAGTTCCCAACCAAACGACCCCTTGTGATTAAACAATAGACCAAAGACTAAAACTAAATAAGTTATTGCAAACATTTTTAAATAATATATTACAGATTTAAAAATTAGTACTCAAAATAGTAAAAATCACAATTATTGATAATTAAAAATATTTTTTTTTAAAACAATCAGAATTCTTTTAAATTTCTAAATCCAAAAGGCGCCTGACGTGCAGTATTATAGGGCATTGTAGCGACATCTAAGGGCATAGTTCGGTATTCCGTTAACTCTACGCGAATCACTCCTTTAGTGCCATCTGTGTTTTTCCGCCCAAAAAATAGTGAGTAACTGAAGCTAATTTTCCATCTTCTCTTCTTCCCTTTCTTACAATCTTGATCTAAGCCCTCCACAGACTCTAGATTCGTTACTTCCCTTTTCGTTTTTCAGGCAAATTTTCTTACTCAGGTATCAAAATTTGTCACTTTCTTGAATTTAATCATAGGTAAAATGGGGTTTCTTGATGAATTCATAGAGGGCAATAACTTGTTGGTACTTTCCATGTCAAGAATGTTGTTTCTTGAGATGACGATCTTGTTTCCTAAAACTAGGTTCAATGTCGGAAATATTTGAGGAAAGTTATTCTTGAATATCCAACAGAGAACAAAAGTTTTCTGTTTTCTTTCTCGTATGATTTTCAGTTTAACAAGATGGAAATCAAGAAACTACTGAAGACAATTACTCCCTTTCTTGTTTTAAATTGATACGGAGTTCAAGAAAATAAAGAAACTTTTGGATCTTGTAATTTTTAAGTAAAAAAAACGAAAATAGACGTTCTTGAATATCCATCCAATACAAACTCATTATATGATTTTCAAGAAGGAAAATCAAGAAACTGCTAAAGGCGATTACTCCCTGGTTTCATTTTGTTTGTATTGTTTTTGAATTTATATGGGTTCAAGAAAATAAAGAAAGTTTTGAATCTTGTGTTTCATTTTGTTTGTATAGTTTTTGAATTGATATGGGTTCAAGAAAATAAAGAAAGTTTTGAATCTTGTGTTTTTAAGTCGAGAAAAGAAAAGAAACATTCTTTTTGTAACAGACTAAAAAGGAAAGTAAGACAAACAAATTGAAACTGAGGAAGCACTTTAATGTTTTCCGAGGAAAGAAAGACTTTGAACTCACGCACATAATTTCTGCATTATTTTGTTCTGTTAATTTTATAATAGAATTGCTCTGTTTGCACTACTAATTGCTAAGGATGTCACAAAGTGTACTGAAGTTGACACATCCATCTATATTACTTGTATAAACCTAGTTGCTTAATTATTACATGTGTTGCAAGTATCAGAGGTTACAATTCTTGTGTTGATATGTTCTTATATTTTGCATATCCCACTTAAATTGATTCACAAAGGCGATGGTTTGGTAAAAACTTTGTGTTTCAGTGTCTGTAGCCTTTTAATTATGATGGAGAAGGGAGATCCTTCACAGAAATTATATACAAGGATGCGACTTTGGGAATTTCCAGACCAGTATGTTGTTGAGCCTACTGATGGATCCTGTGGTTCGTGCTTGGAGATCAGTCGCGTAGATGGGTCTGTGAAACTAATAGGTTGCTTCTTTTCCTCTTTATGAATTTCTTCCGGACTTAAACTATTTATTAAGCTAATGATATTTTATTTCTGGTACTTGTTGTCTATGTCAGATGAGGTTCCAGAATGCAATTCAGTTCGTGTTCCCAAAATTCAAAAAATATTTGGTGTTATAGGCATACTAAAGCTTTTGGCTGGTAAGAACTTTTAGGAAGAACTAAAAGATCAAGATTTTGTTTTTTATATTTCAATAGCAGGTCAGCTCTCAGACATACATCAATTAAATCAATAAATCTTTACATTATCAGAAAAAATTACCCTTTGTTGCTAATTCTCATGAAGATTTTGTTCCATAAAATGATCTCACACATATACAAAGTATATACCAATGTTTTGGTTTTGCTCAATTATGCATTTGACGGGTATCTTACATCTCAGGTATTGAGCAAAAGCAGGACTATGAAATTTAAGACAAAAAGTTCATCATGTCATTGAAAAACATTTTTTGACTATTATCCTTTTCTCAAATGAAGATTGAAAAGACATAACATGGTAGAAAGAAGTTGGAAGAGAAATATTAATTATGCATTTGATTGGTTGATATTAAAGCTTGCTCTGATCTAGTGTGTGCTGCTCTTGTATTCAGGTTCATATGTACTGGTCATAACGGACCGTGAATGTGTTGGATCTTACTTTGGGCACCCTATCTTCAAAGTTTCATCGATGAAATTTTATCCTTGCGATCAGTCTCTCAAGAACTCTACTGCTGAAAAGGTAGGTTTACAAATTCCTATTTAATTTCCTACCCTATTTCTTTGTAATCTCATGCTGGTGTCTTCTATTTCTGTTCCTATAATCTTGCTTTGGCTTTTGGCAGAAAAACATGGAAGCTCAGTTTTCAGCACTGCTTAATGTCATAGAGAGGACTCCTGGTCTGTACTTCTCTTATGATGTCAATATAACATTGAGGTGAATTGTCTTTACAACCTTCTGACTACTTGTATGTTGCCTTTTTTCTTCTTTCCTTGTCTTGGGGTACCATTAGAAGTTAACTAACAGCCTAGCTGCTTATTTCAATTAAGAACTACTTATTAAAATAAAATGTTATCATTATAATACTACTAAATTGTGTTTTAGCATGTTGGAGGATCTTTTTTTCCTTTTTACTCATGGAAAATTTATTTGGTATAGGGGAGGAGATGGTATCTCGAGCTTACCATCAGTAGCATTTACATAAATTTTAAGCCCTCAAAGTCTTCTTCTTGCTAGCGGACGCTTATTTGTTTATCCTATGCTTTGAGATGCAATTCTACTTAAAGTTGAGTATTTGCTGTCGGGCATATTGCTTGTCAATGCTGGATGAGTTGTAAAACTCTAACTATCACTTGATTGTCTTATTTTGGGATCCTATGTTTTATGTCTTCATCAATGCATGAACGATGAAGTTTAGTGATGAAGAGATATTGCAGTGCAGATCCAGTGAAGGATCCTGTACTGGCCTGTACAGTATTTTTATTTTATAGAACTTCTACAACGATTACTGTGATACCAGTAAAAATAAATGATGACCTTTGATATAAATTTTTATCTTGTTATGTGCTGAGCTGCATCCATGTGGGAACAAAGTAAAATAAGTTTCAGAGCTAAAGCCTATCTCTTTTGACCACTTCCATTTCAAACCTCAGAAGGAATCAACATATTATTCCACATTTCCTGTTTAGCCTTGTGACTAACAAACTCCATGCAGCATCAGTCTGTAACATTACCAATTGTCCTTGTAGAATAAACTCTAAGAGCCGTTTTTTTTAATGTTCCGCTAGGCACACAATCCATTTTCTACATAAGTATATATTTCCAAAATTCAAAGCTTAGGACTTTAGTTGTTTGTTCTTTATGGAGGCTGTTGGTTGGCATATACCAGGCTACTTATTTGAACTCCTCTATGTTGATCTCATATCATTGAACCCCTGAGAAGATTTTAGGTTACTTTCCTCAACAACATATTAAGGCAATTTCTCTTCTTCTTTTTATGTTCTTTTTTCATCATCCTTCTGTATGGACTTATATAGGGTACCATTTTTAGAGGTGAATTTTATGAGTTAAAAGAACTTTTAAAATATAAAGTATCATTATTTGCAATTTGGACGTGTTACCTTCTGCTGCCCACATGGAATTTACTTGACACATTCATATTCCTGATTATCTTTCATCTGATTGCTAAGATATCACGGTGCAGTGTTTAACGGAAAGAAACTTATGGTTCACACTGCAGTGCTCAGAGACTGCATGATTTGGGTGATGAATCTAAGATGCTTCCTCTCTGGAGACAAGTAAGTATTTTACACGTCCTACTGCTGTGATGGCGTAGCTCTGATTGCTTATATTTATCTAGTACATGCAGTAACTTTCTTTCTTCCGTTATGTCTTAGTTGGTTGACTAGCAACTGTGATTCAAATATTGCTTTAATTTATTTTATGCAGGCGGACCCTCGATTTGTTTGGAACAACTATATGATGGAACAACTGATAGATAACAAGGTCAGGTATCTATGTGCTTTGGGTTCATTTTATTCTCCCATTAGAGTGTTGACTCATTTGTTATGCCTTGCATTTACAGCTTGACCCGTTCTTGCTTCCTGTTGTCCAAGGCAGTATCCTTGTAATTCAGTTAAATACATGAATTTTTCAAGTAGTGTAGCTACTTTAACTCCTGCATAACTAGAGATTATTGGTACATTTTGATGAATACCTTAACTTATCATAAGGTTTTCACAATTTCCAAGCTGCAATTGGAAAAGACATTATTGATGTTACGCTGATTGGTAGGAGGTGCAACAGAAGAGCTGGTATTCATTTCTTTTTCTTGTTTATTCTCTCAACTTTGCAATTTGATAAAGCACGGTGAATACAAGTAATGAACAAGGTTGCAAATATTGTTATGTGTTTTATGTATAGTCATCCATTCTCATTAACTTGTCTATGAACTGAATGCAAATTAATAACAATTCATGTTGCAACTTGGTCCATGTTATTCAGGTCCTCTGTTTATTTAGTTTTATTCTCTTTAACTTGTCTATGAACTGAATGCAAATTAATAACAATTCATGTTGCAACTTGCTCCATGTTATTCAGGTCCTCTGTTTATTTAATTTTATTCTCTTGGTTACTGCAATTGGCTCGTTAATGTAGGCACTCGAATGTGGAGAAGAGGGGCTGATTCTGATGGATTTGTTGCAAATTTTGTGGAAAGCGAGCAAATTATCCAGTTGAAAGGGTATACAGCATCATTTGTTCAGGTACACTGCTCAAAGTTTGATTATGACTTTTTTCTACACTAACAATCTTGTTGCTCATGAAATACCCTTTTATAAATGTGTAGATAACTGAGGGGGATATCTAAAAATTCTGTCACAGTAGAGTTTGATGTTGAATTGATATTGCTGTGATAAAATGTTTAAAATAATGCAGTAACCCTTATAACTTGTATTACCTTCTCTGTGTGCAAGTTGTATGTCTGTTCCCTCTCTTTTAATGATTGAAGAAGGGGTTGATCAAAAAAGAGAAGAAGAAGGAATCGAGAGTACTAGGGTGGAGAACATGACGTCGTCAGAATAATGAAATAACTAAATCAATTATCAAGATGGTTTTTGGTGTTCGGACCATTCTATATAGAAATCCTGCAATATTTATTTGACATATCAAAGCTTTCCCGTGAGCTTACTGTTGAAAGAACAGTTCAATACTCAGTACAGAACCTCTCAGATGCAATGTACATTTTGGTACGGCAAAGGGCAATAAACTTAATCCTCTGCCTGACAATAACAACTCATCCACTTGCTAGAACTTCCATTAGTTGCTTCCTACAGGCTTATAGCTCACCCGTCATAGGGAAAAGACCGAATCCTCGAAGAAGTAGCACTCGGACTATGAAGCAGTAGATAATATCTCGCATTAATACCATGATAAGAAAATAGACCTTGGGGGTAACTCAATCCAAAAGCTAGCTCATGAGGTGAGAATTTTCCAAGACCATATAACAAGATCAAGTCCCCCATCCCCAACCAATATAAGACTCAACAATATGGAAAAGTGAATCTTTTGGCTAGTAGAGAAAGGGGAGGTTGGGAAATTCACAATCTTAATATAGATTTAAGCTCATTTGTTCATTTTTTCACTTTTTGTTGAGCTATTCTGTTATTTCATTAAAATTATTGCCTTTTTGTAGGTCAGGGGGTCTATCCCATTACTATGGAATCAGATTGTTGATTTGACATATAAGCCCAAGTTTGAGATAGTGAGAATTATAGAAGCAGTTGAGTAGCATTTCTGCCTCTTTTAGTTTCTTGATTCTGTAACACACTTAATGTGCTTTTCACTCTTAATGACTGTTGTGTAACATTCTGCAGCCTAGAGTTGTTGAGCGGCATTACTTGGATCTGAGAAAAAAGTACGGAAATGTACTATCAATTGATCTCGTCAATAAGGTATAATATTTCAACTAATTCTTTGTTTTCGAACTAGTTGATATATTAGAATACATAGTTTGATTCTCTTTTTTTTTTTGTGCATATGTAATAATAACTCGGAGGTAATCTGGTCTTTGATTTTTTTAATGTGATATGTATGAAAATCATTTATGTATTTTTAAATCGGTATAGCTAGAAAATTTTATCTATCGTACTTGACTTTTTTTATCCAAAATGCTTATCAGCATGGAGGAGAAGGACGCCTATGTGAAAAGTTCGCAAATGCAATGCAGCATGTTACTGCTGATGATGTGAAGTAGGTTACTAATTATTTTTCTTGTGGTAAATCATATGGATCTTTTTAAGTACCACACTTCATTCTAATGTCTTATGACTTTTGCAGATACTTGCACTTTGATTTTCACCACATATGCGGGCATGTTCACTTTGAACTCCTTTCTATCCTCTATGATCAAATTGAGGATTTTTTCATTAAAAATAGGTATGTCTCTTCCGAGTGTAGATCTATATATAAACACACACACACATATGTACCATCTTGTATAGAATTTCAGTTTCCTCAACCCCTTACTAGTCGTAAATCATGGGGGATTACATGAAAATATGCTCTTATTTCTGAATCTCATCTACCTGGAGAGGGATGATAATGGAGCTGGGATGTGCGTGGACCCATTCTAGACAGAAGCCATTGGGCCAGGCTTGGTCTGTAAATCGTGAAGGTTATGATGGGTTAACCGTAAAGAATTTTAACTGTTCTTTTTACTCTTTATTCTTTCTGGGGAGGACAAACCAGTTAAACCTGGCTTACCAAGAACTAGTAAAGGAATCCAGTGTAAGTCAGCTTGTTACGCTTTCATAGAAAGAACTATTAGAAACAAATAATTGAAGTAGAATATGCCATTTCATATTATACATCTCAAGAGCAAAAGATTATGTCAAAACAACTGTATGCATGAAGAGACAGCAGCACTAGTAGCGAGGAGAGAGCTCTTTTTCTTATTTGGTTTGAAAATTGGGGAGAAACTGAAAATCTAAACCAAATAGCAGACTGTATCAGGAAATATTATGAGAAAGAGAGTGTGAGAGAGATAGGACAGATAACAATTAATTGCATGGTGTTGTTTAGAGACTTTAAATTTGCATCCATCATAAAGTAATTATTTCTCTTTGGTGTTTTGTCAGGAACAGGAACAGATGCACTTTCTTTACCACTCTGTTTCTTGTAGTATCTAATTGTTGACTGTTGTTTCACCTGACCTTGATGTTAAATTTGGATTTCTTATTCTCATGGTATAGGTATTTTCTGTTAAATGAGAAAGGTGAGAAAGTTGAACTGCAACTTGGAGTTTTGAGGACCAACTGCATTGACTGCTTAGACCGTACAAATGTAACTCAGGTACCTTCCCTCCTGTGGAAACATTACTATCATTGGTGCTTGATGTGGATGCATATAAAAACGAGTTTCATTTCTTAGTTCAGAGAGGAAAATACTGACATCACAACTGCTTGTGCATATTTTCCATTGAACTCTTTAAGAATTGTCGATTGTGGAAGGATACAACATAATAGTCACTTAGCTTTCTCTACTTACCTTTGGGTGACTATTTGAATCTCCTTCACTAGCTTCAAAATATTCAGTTGACAATTTTTCTGTACATAGACTAGTTAACTAGAGATGATTTGCAAGTTCATAATTTGTACTGCCCTGGTTCTAGGCAGGCTTCTATTGAATGTCCCGACTGGGAGTGAATGTTATTTCCTAAATCTAGAAAGTTGGAGATTCACTCTGGCTTAATATTTAACACTGTTTTCTATAATTATTCATTTGCTGGTCGTGGGACTGGGATCAGGACAGGGAGGGTTGATATGGTTGTGCCTTGGGACTTAAACCACTAGAGAAGCATGTACCAACTAATAGATTCGGATCCACTTTTTTTCAACTTCTCATCACACTTTACGGATGCCCTAATTGATGATGTTTGTTTGCAGAGCATGCTAGGTCGGAAAATGCTTGAATTCCAACTGAGAAGGCTTGGTGCTTTCGATGCTGAAGAAACTATCAGCTCACACCCCAACCTTGATGAAAGCTTCAAACTCTGTGAGAAGTTTTTGACATCTGTGTTAAAGCTTCTATGTTGGATAGATATTAAGCTTCTTTATCTTGAACTGTTTATTCTTTTACCTTAAAAACTATTTGCAGTGTGGGCCAACCATGGGGATGATATAAGCATCCAGTATTCTGGTACTCCAGCTTTAAAGGGAGATTTTGTCAGGTAACAATTTTCTTGTTCTGCTTAAAGAAGATGGTATCATATGACGGCAGCATTAGTACAAAACATATTTTTGGAGAGTGCATTAATATAAATGCATAGATAGTAGGATTCAAATCCTGACAAAGTTCCAAAATCAACGAACATTATATAACCATCATTGACATTGGTACTAGTTTTTGGCCAATTACATTCATATCAAGAGTAAGAATCTGGGATTGGATCTTTAAATGCCAACTGCACAATTCCATCGATAGTTTATCTCAAGATCATGATGGATATAGCATACAACTTTAGAAGTTATAGTAAAAAAATTGATCTTACGACTTCAAGCTTTTTCTTTCGTCAATCAATGTCACAATAAAATCGACATTGTTGTTTGATATGCAGATGTGGTCACAGAACAGCCCAGGGGGTTCTCGCTGACGGATGTAATGCCCTAACACGATACTACTTGAACAACTTTGTTGATGGTACTAAACAGGTAATGATGCTTCTTTCCACCAATTAGTTGTTACTCAAGTCTGTACGTCATATCAAGTTGGTAGCGTTCATTATGTGCTGTCACTTGCAACTTGGTTTCATACTTACCCGCCAGTTGAAATTTTGGAATGCATTCTTTAAATAGTACTAAGCTTCATGTATGCAAGCCATCTGCAAAGTATTAACTGAACCTAGTATCATCATTTGCAGTGTGCTGCCATTTTATTGGATTAGTTTCTTGTTGACTTCTAGGAGATACTCTCATTAAGAATGTTTAACCTGTTATGTGTCCCAGTATCTAGGTTGGAATTGGCTGCAACAACTTTGAGCTTCTATATTTCCAATTTGGACACTGAATTCTTTTATGCTATTTTTTATATCATGAAGGATGCAGTTGATTTATTGCAAGGACACTATATTCCGGCTGTCTCTCGAGATATGAAACCATCATCCCAAAAAGGAAGCATTGAGACTAAAGCTGTGAGTCTCATTACTTATTCTGCTGTGATCATGCTTAACATGCTCCTATTTATCAGATTCCTGTGATTAGACCATATTGACATACTAAATTATTGACTTCACCAACACTCTTAATTGCATCTGCAAAGTTGTTTTGAATCAAGACCAAAGTGTTCAATCTATTGAGTAGTGACCTGTCAGTCTTATTCTTTTCTTTAACTTTAGAGGATTGACAAATTTATTATTTTTCCAACACATAGACTTGGCCCAAAGCATATGCTAGGTCTTTTTTGAAGCCAAAAATTAAATGTGTTCCTTATCGGCTTAATTCTCATTCGATTTTTTATCCAATTAGCTAAATGATGAAATTTTCTGTTTCTGGGCTGGTTTAACTGTTTTTACATCACGGTATCTACTCTTCCAGCTATTTAGTGTGACTACCCTTAATCAGGGCTTATACAACGTTCTTTTTACATCTTTGTATCTCATTCCCTTTTTCCTTTTTCATGAATATAGTCTTAAATGTGCAGTATTAACTTTCATTACCATTTGTTGTAATCAAGGCCTACACTTGCCTAACAAGTATCTTATGTGATTACAGTCGTTTCCTCTGGCATTGGCGCTAATATTGACTGGGTTGTTCTTTGCTATGTTGTCGCTAAGGAAAGGTGAGTTGGCATAATTTGAATGTGTTTCTTATTGTGCTCTTCAACAATTATCTTTGAAGATGTGTTAAAGAATCCAAATCCTGTTAATGCCTAACAAGTATCTTACCCTTGTTTCCTGTTTTGTACTTCCCTATCTATAGTTCGACATGATCTCCGGAGTCTGCTATATGCAGTGGTTTGGGCAAGCATAAGTTTGGGCATAGCTGCATTTGTGAGAGCCAATGGTCGAATGTTCTGTAACAGGCCTAGCCTGCACCAATCAAGGCGTTGATTTTGGGTTCAGAATGCTTGGTAGTAGCTATGTTTGCTAAAATTGCCAGATTTTTCATTTGCTTTGTAAAAAAATTGGTTATTGTGTGTTCTTTTCATGTCTTTGATAATTTTCTTTTTGATCATTCATTTAAAAGGTCCTAGTTACATGATTATTTGTATATTGAAATGGTTATGAGTTGATATTTCTAGAAATTGAATCTCGGCTTCGCCATGATTTAGTAACTGTTACTGTTACTCTCTAAGTTGTATGATCTCTGTGTTTGTCTTATGATCCTTTCCCCTTGATGCATTATGTCAAAGTCCCAAAAGAGGGAAAAGGGTGGTGGTTTCAGCTAGTTCTGGAAATGTTATGTCATGTAGTCATCCTACACAACATAGTTTTTTTTTCTTTTTTTTATGTCATGTGCTCCAGTTTGATCGCACTTGGACTATATATATTCTATTAGGTATCTGCTACCTCCCACCAAATAGGCATCAAGTAACTTTACTCACCAAAGCACATAGATAAGAAGAAATCACCTAAAGTTTTTGTCTTTGTTGGGATCTGAATTCTGGTCTCTCATGATTTTTGCCCACTTCATTGACCATGAGACCACACTCCTGTGCAAACATGATGTGTATTCAAAGAAATATTGTTTCTACTAAATGAGGTAAATAATTTGGTCAAATTAGATCCACTAGAATTTAAATCAGAACATTGTGGCATCCAGATGAAGTATTTTTAGGGTAAACACTTACTTGGCCTGCTTCATCTATTCCTAATAATGCTTCAAAATTTATTTCTACTACTGAGATAAACAGCAGAAATATGATAGTTGTAAAAAGATAGCTTTTTAGCCTTAAATACATTACTTGGGATGACTTGGAATGGCATAGGGAGGCCAATAGAGGTGAAACTGGATCTTATAAGTAACAGTGATCCCAGACAGATCCACTGGAGAAGATGTCACATAACCTTGAACGAACAGAAAATCACCAGTTCCTCCGACAACAGGATGGTTAGATGGCTTTGTATTGTGTGTGCCTCCCACGACTGATATTGAGCCTTTGTAATGATTCATCATCAAAGTGATCTTAGCAATAGATATGCTCTGCAGTCCATTGAACGAGGATGTTATCGATGTTCCTTCAGCTGTCCCAACTATCTTTGAGTTTGAGTTGGGTTTTAGAGTTAAGGGATCTTGGAAAACATATAAGGTGCCAAAAGGGGTCGTGGTTTGGCTTATGGCCGGTCCTGCAACACCATTCACTATAAGATATGCTGTTTTATTTATGGTTTCGTGTTGAAAGAGAGTAAAATGGATAGATTTGAGTTCATGGTGGTGGTGGTGAGAAATTGAGCTAGCCTCCCGAAACAAGAGGACGAAAAGAAGAAGATAAGAAAGAAAAGAAGAGTAGCATACAGAGAGAGCCATTTAGTCTAACAAAGCAATATGGTTCTATTATAATACAGAGGTTACCACCTTTTCCTTTTTTTTTATAATAGCAGTGTATGTGCCAGTTTTTATGCACTTCAATTATTTCATTCGGTGCCTACTACTTTTTATTAACACGAGGGTTAAACAAATAGGAAGAGATCACTTAACTTTTACTAGAAATTGAATATTGATCTGCCATTTTCACCTACTTCATGAACGCGGACCCACCATTGACTTCAAGTTTTACCACAGCCTTTGGCCATGGAATTAATGAGTCCTGCCATGGCTTTACTTGGAAGTTTCAAAGTCTCCAAGCAAGACGACTGAGATGGACAGAGTCTCAAAAGTATTTTCGTGAGTGGTTACTTTTAGGTAAAACATTATTGTCACGAAGAAAATGAAGTCAATAGAAAAGTTTTTCCACCACGCCCTAGTACGTGATGATTGGGTTATTAGTCATTTATCTTGACAATTCTGGCACAGAAGGACCAAATTATTGTTTAATATTAATATGATTTTAATCCGAGAAGAAAACAATTTCTTGGTGTTGAATATTGTCTATATGACTTAAAAGAAAGAAATGAAACAACGTCAAGGCTGAACCTGAGATTCTAATTACAGAGCCAACAGGTATAACCAAGGGCTATTTACTAACATTGGCCTATGAGGCTTAGCGATTTTTTTTAAAAAAAAATGTAATTAAAGGAACAACCAGAGCTTACTCTATAATTTTGAAAGAATGACTGATCATCCTTAATATCAGAGTCAATAAAGTTGGAGATATTCCCTTTGAAGCATTGTGGACATTAGCAATGTTGAATAATTGTATCTACTGATCTGAGGAAGAACACGGTAAAAGTCATGTAAACGACTCATAATAGCAATGAGTTTACATTTTCTTTTCTTTCTCCAAATGAGGATACAGTCGTTGGAAGTTCAAAACTGCCCATACCAAGTGTCGTAAACCAAAATCAGGAAACTATACCTTTGGGGAATACAGTTTGTAGTCTGCCAAAAGGGGAAATTGCTAATGTGAGACGCACCTGATGTTCGGATCAGAACATCAGGATCAGGTGCCAATCCCATGTATGTATGCCTCTCTATATCTACCAGCTTTATGACATGATCTAGCTCCATTTTTTCTTCAGTTATATCTGCATTTTGAGATTGGTTCGCATTGAGTTCTTGGATTTCGTTCCATTTCTCTTGGCAGGATGCTTGAACTGCGTGCACGATCTCATCAGTAGAAGCGTAGGCCATACAGATAAGGAGACTGCTCTTGGTGTTTTTGGCAGTGACTTGCATCGCCTTCTCAGCTGCAACTCTAACCGGCTAGTCAAGAAGCTTCAGGTTCCCCACGAAATAAATTCTCACTCCATATTCGTTGATAAACATATGTCTAAAAAGCAATTTCTTCAGCTCATATTTCCCCCCATCATTTTGCCTATCACCTTCCATATCCGATTCTGAATCCATGGTGGCTTGTAGGATATGCTGCAGCTTGACTGCTGGGAAATTTCCAGTGTTCATCTGTATCAAAATGTATGTATTGTTCTTAAGAAATGAAAAGTGATGTTAATGGAAACAGCCTCTTCACCCATAAAAGGTAGGGGGTGAAGTTTGCGTACATCCTACCCTCTCCGGACTCCACTTGTGGGATTACACTTTACATGTTGTTTGTTTCTTGGAAAACCCAGAAGATCACCTTTCCTTCTTCATCCAGAACACAACCCTAGTACAGTTCACATGTGTTATACAAACTAATTCAAGATAAGTTCTGTTTGGTGTGTTATTAGTTTCCTTCTGTATGTCCATGAAGATTGAAGGGCTTCCACTGTGATAGCTGCTAACTCGTTTAACTCCTGTTGTAGTTGCATATCTTTCTGCAAAAACATTCATTCAGGCATCAAAACCAATATAAGAAACATCCTTAAGTCATCCAACTTGTGAACCAAAAACAAAATAATATAAGATTCTAAATAAAGGATAATAAACAAACAGGGTCTTCTTTTATTCGAAACGTCTAGTGATCTTCAACCAGTTATGCACTTCAATATAATTACCGGGAGTAAGCGCTATAGCCTGCTTCCAATACTCAGCAGCTTGATCGAACCAAGCCTCTGCAATTTCAGAATCTGCCTGTTGAATGGCCTGTTCTCCCCGGCCAGAATAGGTAGTTCATTCCTTTCCTTAGAACCGTACTTGAAAATGTCTTACCTCATACAGCTCAGTAGTCGAAGTTTCTTCTAACACTGAATAAGAGATATTGAATGTTACAAGAGCATTGTTGTTTGGTCCATCTAGTAATATTGACCGATTTCCTAGTCATTGCCACATTAGACATTAACTATTCCCTTCAAAAGATAAAAAGATTAACATACCAAGCAGCTTCTTACCCTGGTAAAAGAAACGAAAAGGAACACAAAAACCATAGTGAACATTCAACGACAAACATACAAAAGAATGATTTATTTTCTATATAAAGCACTATTAAGTTGTGTTCTCCCCAATTCACCTTGCAGCATAAGATACTGAGACAGATGTGTAGCCAAGAAAATAAGTCCATCCAGTATGAAATTAAGGCGGATATTGCTTCAGTCCACATCCTGGTAAACAGAATCAGCAAGTTTTTGTTGCACTGTTGTCTTTAGCTCAGTTCTAAATTATAGAGCAGTCTTCCATTTCTTCTTTTTTTTTTACTAATAATCTATCAAGATAATTTTCTCTTCTTTTGACTTTGTGTTAGTAATTCTCTATCCTATATGCATAGCTTTGTGTTAGGTACCAAGAAGGTTCAAAATAGAGCTAAGGGACAATTTGGAGGCAAAAGTAGGAACTTGAAAGCTATTTCGAGCAATAAAAAAGAGAGAAGGTCCACTGTCACGCTGGGAAGCTCGCGGCCAGCGTGACATGGTGGACCTTCACTTCTCGGCACCACCTTCTTTTATTGCTCCACAAATAGTTCCCGTATCTCCATTTTGTCCCTTCATGGTAACTAACACCACATTAAACCACTAATTAGGCCAATTCCACAACACCAAACAAATCATTCAAATATGATTACATGATTTCGACTCGACCTAGTATAATGGAAAATATTGTCCCAAGAACATGAAAATGCACTGAATTTTTAATTGCTCAAGTGCTCTTTTTGGGGGGAATGCTTACAGTGATGTATAGGTCGGTGCATGTATACGGAACAGAGGAAAAGAAGAATTGGAAGAGAGGGAGTATTTATTTGATGAAATGAATAACTTTGAGGAGGTTAAACATACTCCATCATTAAATTGTACAAATTTGATGTATCTGCTCAGTTTATAGGGAACTTTAATGGTGTATCGTGTAATATTCCTTTTAATTTTTCTGTCAAAATGGAAGTAACGGATTCTTCCCACTTTTAACTCTTGTTTTATCCACGGGGCTTTTAACTCTTGTTTTGTCCACTCTCTTATTCAGTCGGGATAGAACTTGGAAGTATACGTATGAATTATGATGTAAATCTTTCACCTATATCACTCAGGTTTTTTTTGACAGAGGAAGGATAACTGCCTCTTCAAGTTTATTATATGCAGCTTCAGTTCTTTTAACTTGTAATAATTCCCATAAATGATAAAACTTTTAAATCTTTGAATATTATTTTTAAAGTCATAATTTAATCTACATCTAATTTGCCTTTATAATCTCTGTTGAAATTAACGAAGTGACATACTTTGGATACGGAGGGGAAGCACGCGAGATACATTAGAGACATTCTTTTAAAAAAAAAAAAAAGGTTAAGTATTGGGTAGTCCCAATTTCAAATCAAAAAACGCAAAAAATTAATAATAGCAAAAGTAGATAACACCTTTAGCAGTCCAAGTCTCATGTCAAACCTCTACACTCAATCCTGTTAATTGTAAGCCAAAGAAACTCGAACACTATCGATATTACCTTTACAACAACAAAGTATTTCGAATAAATCACTAATATTGGTATGTAGGGACCGACAACTATATTATCGTCGCCATTGTCAGTGAGGCACATCCTACCCTCACCGGGTATGTTGTTGTCATTGTCAATGCAAGCTGTAATATTCTGCCACCATCCATCAGCTAAAATGAAAACATATCCAGCAGCATCATTGGTGTCTAGTCCTCGAGCTCTTGGGCAGCACCCTCCTCCGATGAGGTTGATTTGGGAAAGAATTCTTCACCAAAATACAGCTCTTGAAATATCTGCACAAAATGCACAAGAACACCAAATCAGGATACTGTCTCTGAGTATCTACCCTTCTCCTACATCACTATAAGGCATAAGCCCTTGTGAAATGCATGTAAACGGGCCATGGCAAAGACGGAACAAGAAGAAGAAAGAGGGCGGGAATAGGGGGAAAAGAAGATAGGGACCAACATAAAAGAGGTCCATTTAAGAAATGCATGTTTACCTTTTCTGTAGCACCCAGAAGATCATGGTAATATGGACTCCCATCTGGCATGGGAGTACGGATGATGTTATCTAGTACATCCTGAAACTGATGGACAAAAATTGGAAAAATCAGGACAACTATCACAAACTCAGGGACCATTTGGTGGCATGTCGGATTAAATGAGATTATTAGTTCCTGGATAAATAATTAATTATTTGGGGATTGTAAGGTCATCACAACCTGATATGCTGTGTTAGCCGCTTGGTACAGTTGGCTTAATCATGATGTACCTTAACGGTAAATTAAATTACCAGTCCAAGAGTAGTCCTCATGCAGAACAAGGGCATTTTATGATCTATAAGAAACTAAATTTATTAACAACTCTACAATTTTTTATTTTCCATCACAAATTCATCTCAGTCCATCAATCTAACACTAATTATCCATAATTTTCAACCATGAAGTATACAATGTACAAAAGAAGAATCACAAATTGGTCTAAAAGTAGAAAACAAGATTGTGCATAGTTAGTGAAAATTATATATTTCAGGATATAGAAAGAAAAGCAACATGATATTTGAGGAACAGGAGAAGAATAATGAAGCGAAAAAAACAATAGAAAATGCAAGGAAAAAGAAATACAAGACAAACAGAAGGAAAGAGACGGGGATCAGCTGAATGGAGGAAACAAGAGGAGATTGGAGGCAGGAAAACGTATATGTCAGCTTTTAACATGGCTCTTTTCTCTCTCAGGGTTTGTTAGTTTTTTAGGTGTGGGGGGATCAGCCCGGCTGCAGGGTAAAGCAATCTGCAGGAAAGGAGGTAGCAAGATGTGACTAGAAAGGCTCTGTGTTGGCGGAAGATGGAGAGCAAGGAAGGAGGAATAGAAATGAAGCAAATGCTACCCCTAACCCAATTTATAAGTGAGGATCAGAAGGGTAATTCTCACACTTACCATGAGATCTAATCCCTGGATATAAATACCAAAGCCTTCCTCTGGGATAAAATTATGAGCAAATTGGCTGATAAAGTAATCAAATTGCTCCACTCTGACTTCCGACTTTACACAAAAGACGGGATTGATAAGCTTCAAGAATGATTAATTTCTGTGTCAACCGACCAATGAACTATGCTAAGTACTAATATACATGTTAGACATTTTATATGAAAAGTTGACAGCCTATATCAAAATGTGCAGAAGATTCTGAACAAAGATACTTCAAAACCCTGAAGAAACAAAATTGACGGACTGCAACGGCCCAAAATGAAATGCTTATGACAGTTGTTTCACCGCTTTTGCAAAGAAAAAAAAAAGCAAGATGAAAACCTTAGCAAAATGAAACAAGAACTGGGGAATATCCTTATAGAATCAAAATGGAAGAGCAACAGCATAGAGCAAATCAAAAACAAAACAGGGTATTAAAAGGTTATAGCAGATACCTTCGCAAGTTCCTGAGTATACAAGACACTCCAAAGTAAAGCAGGCTTTGCATCCCCTGTTTCACTTTGGTCCTCCGCAAAATTATTATTATTCCCAGAACTTCCAGAAACAGGAACATGAAACAGCACATTGATGGCTGCATGTAATAGCTTCTTACCCTGAACATCATCCTCACATATAGCTGAAAGATAAGTCAAAAACCTGAGAGAGAAAACAACAGACCGATTGAGATAGGGTAAGAAGACACTCAAGGAATTAACCAAAAACGTGTAACTCCATTCCATTCAACTTAAAAGTATCAATTACAACTATATTTAGATATATTCACAATCAAACTACTGAAACCACATTCTTAGAGTTGCCAACATGGTTTCAAAAGCTTAACAGGGAATATTTGTTATATAGGTAGCTGAACAAACTTGATAGATGTCTGATGATGAAGATTGAGTCATATACAGAACTTATTAACTTAAGCATAACAAACTTGGTGTTTTCCAATGTAATATTTTAACTTTTGAATAAAGGTAATTAACTTGAGCAGTAACATTCTAAAAGTGGAAGGCAAAGGTAATTAACGTGAGCATAACATTCTAAAAGTGAAAGGCGGACTAAAGAGCACATCCTAAAAAAGAAAATGAATTCTGAGTTGTGATATGTTTATAGGGGTGAGTCAGAAGACCATACAGCATTAGAAAAGTGGTGAGTAAAATAGACATTAAGCGGGTGAACTCACATTCCAGAGGGGCAAACAGCTACATTGCTACTCAACTGAAGCACATGGATTGCTGTGACCTGCTCAGGGAAGAGAGCTGGGGGGTTGGGGGGAGAGGGGAATTGATAAGGTAAGAAATTCAAATATTTATTACTTAAAAACAAAAAGTGGGTTAAGAATCTATCTTACATCTAGGAGGAAAAAATGCCAGACAATTGGCTACATCCAGTTTCAAAGAGTGCTTTGAGATGCATATACTCCTCACCAGCTTCTCAGTTGTATTTCGCGAGCCAAAATCATGAGCATCAGGGGAGGAATGAGGGAGTGGTAATTGAACCACAAAAGATGGAGCTAATATCAGTTTATGGCTGAACAATTCTTGTTCAGAAGCCAAGCAAACACCCTTGTAACTCCCACTAGCCTGTGAAATAATCAAAGCGACATGTCAACTCATGAACTCTACAAAAGTCCAGTTGCACCAAATGAGAGGGTAGTTAAAGGTTTATATGAACAAGAAGAGCATCACTTTGAACCTTGTCCATAAGGAGAGAATTAACAGGCATCCGAAGAACCTGGAAACAAGTTGAAGTAAAGATAGACAATTAGCCTCTGGGAAGATACATTAATGATAACAACAATTCAAAGAATTCCAGAAAATTAAACATCAATTAATGAGTATTGAAGAATGGACACCATAAACAATGATTCATATGTTTAGCACAATAAGAACTACTTTTTGCAAATTTCCGGATACAACTAAACAATGAATGACGGAATCAAGACAGAGATCTTTTTTATTAAAGAAAAAAGACTAACAGAAGAGAAACCGAATCAAGGTGATATCTTCTAATTGACACGTAAAAAGCTGAGCCCATTCAGATGTCAAAAAAAAAAAAAAAAGTAAAACTCATTTAGCAGTCGTCAAAAGTAAAGAATACTCAAGTTTGTTTGAAAAGAGCTTTTTTCAATACTACAAGTAAGCTCATCAACATTTCTAGCTGTAAAACAGTAGGGCAAATCATCACAAATGTATAGCTAGCATTCTGAGGAATAATAAAACAAGGCCAGCAACTAGCTATAAAACTTTCAATAGACTTTGTGGCTAGAGCTAAGCTCCCTAAGTTACATGCTGGGAGACCTGATACATCATCCAACTGCAAATTTAAGACCTTTAGTAGCGCTCTTCAGAGCTATGTTATGCACCTCTCGTACTTCCTTATGATAGATTTTCACAAAACACAAACTCTTCTCTATTTTGAGGATGATGGCAGGGTTGTGAGAAATTATACAACCAAAATGAAAAAGCACCACAAACATAACGCATATATGGAATATCTTATATTCTCTACCACAAATTAACAACACGAGGGGAAAAAGGAAAAGAAACTCACTGGAACCAAAATGCAAACTAAGTGATAATACGGTGGAGTTATCCAAGCAAAAAGATGTTAAAAGACGTACATAAATGCATCCTTTGACTGCAGCACGACGACAAAAGGCCTGTGGAAGTTCCCCTTGACCATAGATGGGGTAAATCATAGCACCGGGCGCATTAGGAAACCTAAAGTTCGAGAAAAATGGGAAAACTATATTCATGAGAAGGAAAATTCAGTTCATAAGATGTCAAGGCATATAAAGATAACTTTCCATCTAAGTGGACCAATTATTATGATTAATTACTCTCAAGATCGAATCTCATTATCTTTTTCTGATAGTTCCAAAAAATGATTAACTAGTTTTGAGGATTTGCCTTGTCAAAGGCAAACCCAACTTTACACAGAGCTCTCCAGGTTGACTTTTGATCTCTCAGTAAACCATCTTACCACTACAAGATCAAGGTTTTGACTTAGCATAAATGCTCAGGGAAGAATTGACAGACATGAAAATACAAATGATAGGCATTCCAAAGTTAGACCTGTTTCATCCACACATGCAAGCATAACCTAAGCATGCATCCTATTGAACTTATTTTTTAATTTACCAGAGATGCAAATGGACAATAAAAATATATTAGCCTAATAATATAATTTCAGGATTTCCATAATTAGGAGCATGAATCTCAGTTGTGGACAAAGCGGAAGCTAAACAGCAAGTAAATGGAAGAGGTACTTTCATGATTAGTACACAACCATTTATGTACAGATGGACAAGGTACATTAAGGATTACTGCACTAATGTTTTATGTATTGAAGAAAAGATGGAAGAGGTATTTTCATGATTTCTACATGAATGTTTTAAGTACAAAGGAAGGGTGAGAGTAACCTGCCAACGGATGAGTGATAAAGGGCCAGTCGATCAATACCATCTTTTGTCTTAAGAACACTTTTGCAGACATCTCCATTCTCTTGATCATACTCTGCCATAGCTATTGCATATAGAACAATCCTAGAAAACATAAAAAATAAGTTCACTAATAAGTCAGATGAATTAGCTCTACCTAACGTATGGTAAAAAAAAAACTCCAAGTGACATACCAAATTCTGGACACACAACCGTAAACAGTTAATATTCAAAAACCATCCCAATTCTGGATACACAACCGTAAACAGTTAAAATTCATAAACCATTCGCATTAGTTGAAAGCATGATTCGTAGACCTTACAACATTATACAAGTTTCATTAATAAAACAATCTAATCTATGGTTTTGTATGTCAGAGAATTCTAATAAGCTTATCACTTACACCACAATTTTATTTTATTTTTATCACTTACACCAAAATTATAAGATCCATGTCTAGACCATGGGAAAGACGTCCTACCAATTTTTCAACAATCAAAAAGAAGATGCAGTAATGTGTCAGAACTACATTGCAATAGCAGGAATCATACATTCACTACATTGATGTCATGGAAATCAGAAGTAACATATAAAAAACACTAAATTACTTTGGTCTAGGAACAGAACAAACAATTATCCTCCCAGTTCAAATTGTTTATAGTATAGTATAATATATTACAGAAGTAAATGCTCTACTTTTGGCATGCTTTCATTCAATCTAATGAAAAGCTTCCTAGTTCCTAATAATTTTTTTATAAGGTTTCCTACTTTACTAGGCAGAGACATCACAATCATACAGGAATCACACAATCAACTAATGCTACATCTTCCTACTGTCTATAGAATGGAACAAGCATACAACATAAGCAAACGACACCGAAAGCAAAAAGGAATAGCAGAAAACAGGAAACTGTGACTAACAGAGAGAGAAAGGCGATTCGATCTGTACGATTTTAGCTTTGCAGAGAGCCCCATTTTGCTTAAAAACTCCACAAACGGACTCTCTAAATCCTGCTCTGAGATGCTCTTACTTTCGCTACTCTCCCCACCATCAGCAGCTGCTGCAGCCTCAAGATGCCCTTGTACCAGCTTGAAGAATCTCATCAGCTGATTCTTCTCCGTAAAGCTTAGTTTGCGATCCTTGAATATTGCGCTGCGCGAGTCAGGTACACTCTCCAAATTGCCCTCTCCGTCACTGATAAAACTCCCATCTATGCTCTTGAACTCCATGTACTGATTCACCTCAGACTTCAAAATTAGATCAATCATAGCATCTGCACACAGCAAAACCCTAGGCCCACTCAAATCAACGTTGAACTTTCGAGATTGCTCCAAGGGTTCCGGAGAGTAAGAGGTGATTTCAACGGAGGAGTAGAGCGGTCGGGTAGTGAGAGGGACCCGAGTAAATCCCGAATCCATGTCGGATTGCGGAATTGGGAGATTGGCGGAGGATTGAGATGAATGAGATTCAATGTATGTAGTGAATTCCTGAAGTGGAAGCGAGGCATAGTGGCTACCGTATGAGGGGTTAGGATCAAGGTGAAGGACTGATTTTCCGGCGGCGGAGGCAGCGGCGGCGAGTATGGCCTCCGGCAGACCGGTGCCGACCACTATAAGGTCGAAGTTGGATGGTTCAATTGGAGGATACGACGTAGTTTCATCCATCAACACGGTTTCGTCGACCGAGCAGGAAATCCAGCTAAAATTTTAGACTAAACTCCTTCCATATCAAAATATATAGGTGGACTTGTTTCTCATTTTCTCCTGCTTTGGGGTATTCAAGAAAAAAATGAAAAATGAACTCAACTCAAATGAATAAAATCAAATATATAATACATAAATATATCCTATAATCTCCTAGTATCAACGAGTATAAAAAAACATATTTAAATTTGTATAAAGTTAGTTAAATAGATACGTAAGAATGTGTGTTATCACATATAATGTCAAGTTAAACACGTATGTCTACTTGTTCAATTACATACAAATTTAAATATATACTTATTGTACATATGTAAATTTTAAAAATTTATATATTAGATGAATTCAAATAAAGAACATGTATTAAAAAGGGCGTGTATTATGTGATATTAATTACAAGGGAAACACATTGGGTTTGGGGGGGGGTTTTAAAAATTTATATATTAGATGAATTCAAATAAAGAACATGTATTAAAAAGGGCGTGTATTATGTGATATTAATTACAAGGGAAACACATTGGGTTTGGGGGGGGGTTTTAAAAATTTATATATTAGATGAATTCAAATAAAGAACATGTATTAAAAAGGGCGTGTATTATGTGATATTAATTACAAGGGAAACACATTGGGTTTGGGGGGGGGTTTTAAAAATTTATATATTAGATGAATTCAAATAAAGAACATGTATTAAAAAGGGCGTGTATTATGTGATATTAATTACAAGGGAAACACATTGGGTTTGGGGGGGGGTTTTAAAAATTTATATATTAGATGAATTCAAATAAAGAACATGTATTAAAAAGGGCGTGTATTATGTGATATTAATTACAAGGGAAACACATTGGGTTTGGGGGGGGGTTTTAAAAATTTATATATTAGATGAATTCAAATAAAGAACATGTATTAAAAAGGGCGTGTATTATGTGATATTAATTACAAGGGAAACACATTGGGTT
>JAJOOO010019159.1:0-14310 GCA_029582685.1 Solanum piurae | reverse complement strand
TCACCATCTACGGATCGACAGTACGGTCCGTAGATCCATCTACGGACCGTCAATGGACACCGTGGTTCCACACTTGGTCAGATTTCCCTGATTTGCCTGCATGCCTTGGCTGCTGATCTACGGACACCATCTACGGAGCGTCAATAGACCTACGGTCCGTAGATTACTCCGTAGATGCCCTTTTTTGGCTCCCTTTCAGCTGTCTCTTTACTTCCGCGCCTGAACATCTTTCCTGTAATATACGATAAAAACACATAAAAACCAATACCAAAAGGCCCTAGACACACACAACTTGTAAGTGAAATGTATTAGAAATACCGTAAACTCACGGTATATCAATAGGTTTAGGGTTTAGGGCTTAGGGTATTTTTTGTGTTTTTTAGGGTTTAGCATATACGATTTAGGGCTTCATAGGGTTTAGAGCTTAAAGTATTTTAGGTTTAGGGTTTTTTTTATTTTTTAGGTTTTTATGGGTTAAGTGTTTCTTAGTGTTTTTTAGGGTTTAGGGTTTAGGGCTTAGTTTTTTTTTGTGTTTTATAGGTTTAGGGTTTATGGATTTTTGGGATTTAGGGTTTTTTAATGTTTATGGTTTAGGATTTCTTAGGGTTTTATGTTTAGTATTTAGGGTTTAGGATTGAGGATTTAGACTTTTTTTAGGTTTAGGGTTTTAGGTTACGGTTTTATCTAGGTTTTTATGGTTTAGGGATTTGGGATTTTTAGGTTAAGGGTTTTAAAAGCTTTATAGGTTTAGAGTTTAGGGTTTTTTTTTGTGTTTTTAAGGGTTTAGCATATACGATTTAGGGCTTTATAGGGTTTAGAGCTTAGAGTTTCTTAGGTTTAAGGGTTTTAGGTTTTTTTTAGGTGTTTTCAGGGTTAAGTGTTTCTTAGGGTTTAGGGTTTATATATGTCTTAGGTTTGTTTTTAAGGTTTAGGGTTTAGAGCTTAGGGTTTTCTAGGGGTTTTAGGGTTTATTTTATGGTTTATAAGATTTATGGTTTCTTAAGGTTTAAGATTTTTTAGGGTTTTATGTTTAGAATTTAGGGATTTTTTAGGTTAAGGGTTTTATCTAGGGTTTTAGGTTTAGGCCTTTGGACTTTTTATGTTAAGATTTTTTATGGTTTTATAGATTTAGGGTTTAGGTCTTAGGGTTTTTTTTGTGTTTTTTATGGTTTAACATATATGATTTAGGGCTTTGTAGGGTTTAGAGCTTTGAGATCTTTAGGTTTAGGGGTTTTTTGGTTTTTTAGGGTTTTAAGGGTTAGGTGTTTCTTAGGATTTTTTAGGGTTTAGGGTTAGGTGTTTCTTAGGATTTTTTAGGGTTTAGAGTTTAGGGCTTGGGTTTTTTTTGTGTTTTTTATGTTTAGGGTTTACGGATTTTTAGGATTTAGAGTTTAGAGCTTAGGGTTTTTAATAACATGGGCAGCATGGATGACACTAACATGAGTGGCATGGACCCCTCAAGACCATTCACATGGAGTCAAGCAAAGGATCTCCAAGGCCTACAAGCAATGTTCATGAAAAGGGAAGCATTAGAGGAGCTTGAAGGTAACCAAAGAAGGACATACAATGTGTGTAAGGTACATAAAAATGAGAAGGAAGAAGGAAATAGGCCATGTGTGCAAATGGCCATTTCATGAATTCAAGAATTCACAAAAGAAGGCAACCAAACAAGGCCCTTATCTCATTAAGGGTAAAATTGTCAAAGAAGTGTTTTCCTTATTTCCTTAGTATAAATATTAGTCTTTTATCATTTTGCAAGGTTTAGACTATGTTGAATATTAACTCTCAAATTGTAGTATCTTCTTAGTGAGTAATTAAGGTGAACTCTTGGGATTGCTAGTTAACTTCTTAGTTTGATTAATCAAAGTGTTACCCCTTTGTGATTCTTGGTTTCATTTGATTATTCTTTCTTGGGTTGAATTTAGGTTGTTGAAGTCAATTGGGAGGTGAGGGTTTTAGTCCCTTGTTGCACATAATTTCAATAGCTTGAATATTAATCCACATATCCTTTATTTCTTTGTTTCTTTCCTTGTTTGATCTTTATCATTTGGTATCAGAGCCTAGGGTTAGATTTGTTTTTACAAATCTAGTCTTGGGTTGCAAAAACTAAAAGTCCAAAAATCATTCCAAAAATAAAAAAAAAAAGAAAAAAAAAAACTGATTTTAAGTTTGCTTTGATTTGTTGTTTTTGACACTAGATCCTTGTTCCCTAGTGTTTTTTGAGTCTAGGTTTCAAATTTTTTTCAATTTGGAGTTACAGAAGTGAAGTTACCATTGAAGGGTTTCAAACTTTTCCAACTTTTCAAATTTTGAAAGTGGGTCTTTTGATTGAGGAGAAATTGGAGGTTAATATTTACTGGGATTTCTTCTCTTAGTTGAAGGGAAGAAAATCCTACATTTTGAGCCAATTTCGAGTTGATTTGAGTGTATTGGGATTTAGTGTGTGTTCTTGGTGTTTTCAAGTTGTTTTTGAAGAAGAAGAAAGAAGAAAGTACATTTGATCCAACTTTTCAAGTCAAAGTTGGTCAAAGGTGTTTTTTGGGGTCCATTAGTGGAATTTTGAAGGAATAAAAAAAGAAAAAGGCAAAATTCAAAATTTGAAAAAAAAAAACATATTTCCACGTGGACCGACACATCAGACGCCATCTGCCACGCCAGCATCACACGACAGTGTATCAGCCGCCAACGCAGCTGCTAGCGCAGCAGACAACCTGCCAGCGATGCCCAGTCGCACCTGACGCGCGTGTGCGTCAGTTTCAGAGACCAAAACCTGCAGGTTTTTCTTAAGACCCCAAAAATATTCTAAGTATGGAAAGTTTTTTTGGATTCTTGGGATTGCTAGTTAACTTCTTAGTTTGATTAATCAAAGTGTTACCCCTTTGTGATTCTTGGTTACATTTGATTATTTTTCCTTGGGTTGAATTTAGGTTGTTGAAGTCAATTGGGAGGTGAGGGTTTTAGTCCCTTGTTGTCCATAATTTCAATAGCTTGAGTATTAATCCACATATCCTTTATTTCTTTGTTTCTTTCCTTGTTTGATCTTTATCAGTTTTGTAGGGGTTTTAAATGGTTTTAGGGTTTGTAGGATTTAGGGTTTCTTAAGGTTTAGGGTTTTAGGTTGATGATTTAGGGTTTAGGGTTTAGGGCTTAGGGCTTAGGGTTTTTCAGTCTAGGGTTTTATCTAGGTTTTTAGGATTTAGGGCTTTGGGTTTTTCAGGTTAAGGTTTTTTAGGGTTTTATTGGTTTACAGTTTAGGGATTAGGTTTTTTTTTTGTTTTTTCGGCTTTAGCATATACAGTTTAGGCTTTATAGGGTTTAGAGCTTAGAGTTTTTAGGTTTAGGGGTTTTTAATGGGTTTTAAGTGTTAAATGTTTCTTAGGGTTTTTAAGGTTAACGGCTTAGGTTTTTTTTTGTGTTTATTAGGTCTAAGGTTTATAAATTTTTAGGATTTAGGGTTTAGGGCTTAGGGTTTTGTTGGGGTTTAAATAGTTTTTAGGGTTTATTGTATTTATGGTTACCTAAGTTGTAGGGTTTAGGGTTTCTTATGGTTTTAGGCTTAGAATTTAGGGTTTAAGGTTAGTGTTTGAGTTTTAGGGCTAAGGGTTATTTTAGGTTTTGGGTTTTGGGTTAACGGTTTTATCTATGTTTTTATGGTTTAGGACTTTGGGTTTTTTAGGTTAAGGCTCTTTAAGGTTTAGGGCTTATGGAATTTTTTTTTAGGGTTAAGCATATACAATTTAGGGTTTTATATGGTTTAGAGCTTAGAGTTTTTTAGGTTTAGAGGTTTTTGGTTTTTTAGGGTTTTAAAGGGTTACGTTTTTCTTTGGGTTTTTTAGGGTTTAGGGTTTTATTTATGTTTTTTTGGATTAGGGTTTACGGATTTTTAGGTTTTAGGGTTTAGATCTTAGGGTTTTGTAGGGGTTTTAAATGGTTTTTAGTCTTTACAAGATTTAGGGTTTCTTAGGGTTTTAGGTTTAGAATTTAGGGGTTTTTTAGGTTTAGGATTTTCGGTTAGGTATTTTATCCTGGGTTTTAGGTTTAGGGCTTTGGGTTTTTTGGGTTAAGTTTTTTACTTTTTTTTTATAGATTTAGGGTTTAGGGATTATGGTTTTTTTTAGGGCTTAGGGCTTATGTTTTTTTTAAGGTTTAGAATATACGATTTAGGTCTTTGTAAGGTTTAGAGCTTAGAGTTTTTTAGGTTTAGGGTTTTTTGGGTTTTTTAGGGTTATAAGGGTTAAGTGTTTCTTAGGGTTTAGGGCATAGGGCTTTTTGTGTTTTTTTTAGGTTTAGGATTTACGGATTTTTAGGATTTAAGGTTTAGAGCTTAAGGTTTTGTAGGGGTTTTAAATGGTTTTTGGGTTTGTAGGATTTAGGGTTTCTTAGGGTTTTAGTTCAGGGTTTTGGGTTTTAGGGTAGGGTTTAGGAATTTGGACTTAGTTTTTTTTTTTAGTTTAGGGTTTTATGTTAAGGGTTTTATCTAGGTTTTTAGGATTTAGGTGTAATGATCCTCCAGGTCATTTCTGTGTACCCGCCTTCTTTTCGTCGATTAGAGCTTTCCTATAGCGACCCCAAGTCATTTATGACTTGGTGGCACTGACAGTTCAGTCGTCGGGTCGTTCGTTTGGATTTTGTGTAGATTTTCTTGTTTTAGAGGCCTTAAAGCTTGAAAAGTGACTTTTTGTCAGTTTTTCAGGAAAACGGCTTCAAAACAAAATTCTGGCAGTTCTATCAGCTCCAGAATGGAAAAATTAGGCTAGGGGGTTTCACCCACGGTTCAAGGTCTGGGATCTGTTCTTCCTGCTGCTTATTTACCCTCCTATAATGCAGTCGACATACAGAGTCCCCACCCCCCTTGGGTTATATCACTTTATTTATGGTAGTCGACATTCAAGGTTGGAGGTGCGGGCTCTATGCTATCCCTTGCAGAGTTTGACTCTATTGGCGTATCTACTATAGGCAACCTCACCCGCGGTTTGAGGTCAAGACTTTGTATTTCCTTTCTTTCATAGCTCGGGAATACTGACACTTCTGTAATGCTTTAGGTTTACAAATCTCCTCTAGTCTTAGTTTAGCTTTTCTGTGTACCTATCGGGCTTATAAGGGTCCGCTCAGGTTTTTACTTCAATTTGCGCACGAGTGTACTTTCTGTGCTTATGGGGCTCAGTTGGAGTAGTCACCTTTGGTTTGTCTGCCTTACACTCGTGTGCATATCTTTAATTTCTTGTTCGTGACCTCTGTCTGTGTTTTATTCTAGCATTTCGTATTTATTTTACCTTTCTTACTCAGTCGGCCTATGACGCCTACTAGGTACCTTTTCACTAGTACTCATACTATACTTTGCATCTTTTTTGTGATACAGGACCGAGCACCAGTCATCACCGCCGCCATTCAAGCAGTTGCATCCATCATCCGTAGGCGAGGGTGAGCACAACGTCCTGATCATTGACGTCTCCTTTTGTACATATATTTTGTGGCTCATCTTTTGTACTTGAGACATGTCCTTTGTAGTTGCGTATATTTTTGTATGTTTGTCCACTTTTGGGACTTGTACTCTTAGTATGGCTCTGTACTTATGACTTCTAGGTTCTGGGAGGGATTTAGTTCTTATATATGTGTTTTTTTAGTTTGCCTTATTCCTTTTGTTGTTATTGTTTCTGCTACTTAGTTTTTTCCATTTTACCCACTACTAGCTGTTCTGGGTTTCGGGTTGGCTTACCTACTGGTGGGATATAGTAGGTGCCATACGGCTCAAGGAATCGGGTCATGACAAGTTGGTATCAAAGCGAGGTTGTTCGTTGGTCTCACTTGTATAGAGCTAGCATTTAGTAGAGTCTTGCGGATAGCTGCGGAGACGTCTGTAACTTATCTTCAGGAGGCTACAAGATGTTCATTAGTAACATTCTTTATGTTATATCATCTCATGCAGTGCGTGTTTTATTGGTTTCATGGAATCTTACTTGTTTCACTCTTTCGCAAGAATGGCTCGTAGACGTGGTGCCCCCTGTTGTGACGATCCACCTGAGGCGGCAGATAGATCCCCGACCAGGCCTAGATGTCAACCATGAGGTAGGGTAGGGGTCCAACACTAGTCCTGGACAGAGATATAGCTCTAGACTTGGTAGATGAGCCTCAAAATGCCCCTATTCCCCCTCAGCTGGATGGTTCAGGTTTAGCCCAGCTGCCAGCCGCACCGGTCATGACTCCTGCTCTTGAGACATCTATTGCCCATCTACTTGCAGCTTTTGGGGGAGTTCAACAGGTCCCGACACCAGCTCTAGTTCCACCAGTAGAATAGGAGCAGTAAGGTCTAGTTCCACCAGTACAACAGGAGCGGCTTCTAACTCCCGTTATAGGAGGGCACCCAACCTTAGTGTCTCCTACCACCCAGCCAGATGTTGTAGGAGGTATTATACCATTCCAGGAGCAGAGGATGCTTGGATATTTCCTCAAATTGGCACCACCGAGGTTCTCAGGGAAAGTTGGAGAGGATGCCTACGAGTTTCTGACTTCCTGTCGTGACGGTTGCACGCCTTGAGTTTGTTAGAGTCCCTAGGGGTAGATTTCTCTGCCTATCAGCTTGACAGACCCACCAGGTAGTGGTGGCGGACATATATAGAGACTAGGACTGACGGGTCCCCTCCGATGTCTTTGTCGGAGTTTTCAAAGGTCTTCCTAGATAGATTGTTCCTACGAGTCTCAGAGATAGGCTCCGCGATAAGTTTTTGAGGTTGGAACAGGGCTCCATGACCGTGTCTGAGTATGACGCGAAATTTCAGGAGTTGTCCAGGTATGATACTATGATATTAGCCACAGAGGAGGAGAGAATCTGGTGTTTTATTCGAGATCTAAGGACCGAATTGCGGGTTGAGACCCATTATTTGGTTACAACGGGCCATTCTTTTGTGGATATAGTTGATCACACCCGTTCCATCGAGCAGTTTCATTGCGAGGCCCAAAGGGGCAGTGACAAGAGGGCCTGGCATGAGGGTAGCTACAGTGGACTCCGTTACAGGTTCAAAGATTATGAGGGTAGGCCCGAACAACAGTAGTTCCAGCAGGGTCAGTCTAGACGACTGATACCGGCCTCACTCCAAGCTTCAGGGGGTGATCAGCACTAGCAGGATCCCTTTGGTTAGGGTGGCCCTCCTTATACTGCGGGATAAAGGGCTAGAGATGCAGCATTGGCTGCTTCAGGTCAGACTGGTTCATCACATTTAGCGGGTGAGAGTACTAATGCTTCAGATATGGGTACTACGGGCCGTAGCGGCCGCTACTTTGCGGTTCGGTCTTCCCAAGGTTGCTATGATTGTGGGGAGTTAGACCATTGGTCCAGAGATTTCCCCACACGAAGGGCTAGGCCTTCCACTTCCCAGATAGCTTTATCAGCTCCAGCAGCAACACTAGTACCCCCAGCCAGGGGTGGAGACCAGGGCCATAACCGTAGAGGTGATCAACAGGGATCCTGAGGTAGCTTATGGGAGGTAGGTCGGGCGATAGAGGTGATGCTAGAGGGGGAGGTCGTCAAGGCCATTTCTATGCTGCAACGGCTAGGGTCAAAGCCGAGGCGTCAGATGATGTTATCACATGTATGGTTTCTTTATGTCAGCAGTCAAATATATTTGATCCGGGTTCCACTTAGTCCTATGTATCTATATATTTGTTACCCCGATTGGGTGTGAATCTTGTGCCTCTAGCAACACCGTTGCGTGTCTCGACTCTAGTAGGAGATTCTTTAGTAGTGGATCTAGTGTGTAGATCTTGTGTGTTCACTCTACAGGGGTAGGATACCCAAGAGGACCTTATTCTTCTTGATATGATTAATTTCGACACCCTCCTGGGCATGGATTGGTTAGCCCTTTATCATGCGGTTTTAGATTGTTATGCCAAGATTGTTACCTTGGACATGTCTGGCATACCCCTATTGGTATGGCAGGGATCTTTTAGTCACACGCTGGTTGGGATTATCTCTTATGTTCGATCCCAGAGGTTAGTAGATGGAGGTGCTTAGCCTATTTGGCTTATGTACGTGATGTGTCTAGCGAGGCCCCCTCCGTTGGCTCAATTCTGGTGGTTTATGAGTTTCCAGATGTATTCCCTGCTGACTTGCCTGGTCTACCCCCGGAGATAGACATCGACATTGCTATAGACTTGGAGTCGGGCACTAAGCCCATTTCTATTCCACCCTATCGAATTTCCCCCGCAGAGCTTAAGAAGCTCGGTATTCAGCTTCAGGGTCTCCTGTATTAAGGATTCATTTGGCCCAGTATATATCATTGGGGTGCCTCGATTCTGTTTGTTAAGAAAAAGGATGGGTCTATGAGGATGTGCATAACTTATAGGGAGCTAAACAAGGTGACGGTGAAGAACCGTTACCCCCTGCCTTACATTGACGACTTGTTTGATCAGCTCCAGGGAGCTGTTGTGTTTTTTATGATCGACTTGAGGTTCGAGTTTCATCAGCTGATGATTAGGGCATCAAATATCTGTAAGACCACATTTAGGACTTGTTATGGCCATTAGGAGTTCCTAGTGATGTCCTTTGGGCTGACTAATTCCCTTGTTGCCTTCATGGATTTGATGACTCGTGTATTCAGGCCTTATTTGGACTCCTTTGTTATAGTTTTCATCATTGATATTCTTGTATACTCGTAGAGCAGACAGGAGCATGCGCAACATCTGAGGATTGTGCTCCAGAATTTGATAGACCAGCGACTTTATGCCAAGTTCTCAAAGTGCGAGTTTTGGTTAGAGTTTGTGACATTTTTAGGGCACGTAGTGTCCATGGATGGTATTATGGTGGATCCGATGAAGATTGAGGCCATTCGTGGTTGGGCTATCCCCACTTCTGTGACTGTGGTTAAGAGCTTCGTTGAAATGGCTGGATACTACAAGTGTTTTTTTAGGGTTTGTCCACTATTGCTGCACCTTTGACTCGATTGACTCACTAGTGTATTCCTTTTGTGTGGTCTGGGGAGTGTGAGTTGAGCTTTCGGTGGCTCAAGGAGTTGCTCACTACCGCTCCTATCCTGACTCTCCCAGTTGACGGTGAGGGCTTTTTCGTATATTGTGATGCTTTCAGTGTTGGTCTAGGGTGTGGTTTGATTCAGCAGGGCCGAGTTATTGATTATGCCTCCCCACACTTGAGAGTACACGAGCGCAACTACCCTACTCATGATCTATAGTTTGCGGCAATAGTAATCGCGCTCAAGCTTTTGAGGCACTACCTATATGGGGTTCACTATGAGATTTATACTGACCACCACAACCTACAATACATTATGAGTCAGAGGGATCTTAATTCTAGGCAGCGATGCTGGATTGAGCTTTTGGCAGACTATGACCTCTCTATTCTCTACCATTCGGGCAAGGTGAATGTAGTACCAGACGCCTTGACCCGGAAGGCAGGGAGTATGGGTAGCTTGGCTTACTTTCCTACCATGGAGCGACCCCTAGCTTTAGATATTCAGTCTCTAGCTAACAAGATGATCGTATTAGATATTTCAGACTCCAGACGAGTATTGACCTTTACCGGGGCTCAGTCTTCACTATTTGATCAGATCCATGCCAGACACTATGAGGATGAGTCATTGGAAGCCCTCAGAGACCGAGTGTTACAGGGTGATGGTGGCCAGGCTCAGATGGGGATCTTCTGTTTGATGGTTGTTTGTGTGTTTTTAGAGTTGGGGGCTTCATTCAGTTGATTTTTCACGAGGCCCATGATTATAGATACTCTATTCATATGGGCGCATCGAAGATTTATCGAGACTTGAGGCAGCATTACTGGTGGGACGGCATGAGGAGAGATATTGCTGAGTATGTGTCCCATTGCCTTAGTTGCCAGCAGGTAAAGGCCGAGCATCAAATGCCTGGTGGGGAGTTTCAGAGATTACCTATTCTCGAGTGTAAATAGGAGCGTATCACCATGGACTTCATGATGGGATTGCCTCGGACTCCCAGGAGTATTGATAGGATTTGGTCATCATTGATCGATTGACCAAGTCCGCTCACTTCCTCCCAGTTCAATCTACATTCAATCTAGAGCGGTTAGCCCGTGTTTATATTCGTCCACTTCATGGTGTGCTGGTGTCCATAATATCAGATCGAGGGTCTCAGTTTACCTCTAGTTTCTGGAGAGCATTTCAGTGAGAGTTGGCAGCAGGATTGCTGAGGCTTTCCACCCACAAACCGATTGCCAATTGGAGCGCACTATTCAAGTCCTGAAGGACATGTTGCGGGCATATGTGTTGAAGTTTGGGGGTAAGTGGGATAATTTTTTTCCCTTGGTGGAGTTTGCGTACAACAAAAACTACCACTTGAGCATTCAGATGGCCCCGTTTGAGGCCCTATATGGTAGGTGTTATCGTACTCCAGTTGGTTGGTTTGAGTCCTCGGAGCCTAGGCCGTACAATACAGATTTAATTTAGGAGGCTTTGGCGAAAGTTCGGGTGATCCAGGATAGGCTTAGGACAGCTCAGAGCAGGCACCAGAGTTATGCTGACCGCAGACGGCGTCCTTTGTGTTTTGGTGTTGGTGATCAGGTGTTCTTGCGGGTGTCGCCCTTGATGGGCGTGATGAGGTTTGGTAGGTAGGGCAAGCTTAGCCCAAGATATATTAGGCCTTTTGAGATCTTGAGGAGGGTTGGTGATGTTGCCTATGAGTTAGCCCTACCTCCTCCATATTCAGCTATACACTGGGTTATTCATGTTTCGATGCTACGCTGGTATATTCTAGATTAGTCTAATTTGCTACAGTATGATTTAGTTAAGTTGGATGACAACCTGAATTTTGTTGAGGATCCGGTAGCCATATTAGCCAGAGATGTTCATCAACTCCATTCCCGATCCATTCCAGTAGTTAAGGTCTAGTGGCGACACAGTCCAGTCAAGGAGGCTACCTGGGAGACCGAGTGGGAGATGTGGGAGCAGTTCCCCAGCTTATTTGAGCCCTCAAGTATATCCTTATCATTACTTTTGCAGATGAAAGTTCTTTTAGTAGTGGATGTTGTAATGACCCTCCAAGTAATTTCTGTGTACCCGCCTTATTTTTCGTCGGTTAGATATTTCCTATAGTGAACCAAAGTCATTTATGACTTGCTGGCACTGACAGTTCTGTCGCCTAGTCGTTCATTTGGATTTATGCATCTTTTCGTATTTTAGAGGCCTTGAACCTTGAAAAGTGACTTTTAGTCAGTTCATCAGGAAAATGGCCTCAAAATGGAATTCTAGCAGTTCCATTAGCTCTGGAATGGCCAAATTAGGCAAGAAGCATGGTTGACTTGAGTCCCGAGGCTTTCGGTGCAGGTTTAAACCATTTTTAGCGTTTTAGCTTTGAAAATTGGCCAGGGGTTGACTTTGGTCAATATTCTTGGAAAACGTGTTAGAATGAAAATTCTGATAGCTCGGATAGCCCCAGAATGTCAAGTTTGGTCTATAACAACCTTTTGTTCGACTCACGAGGCCTCCTGACTCATTCCGAGCCCTCGGTGGATTTTGGTTAAAAATTTCCTTTAGGAGTGGGACCCACTTTTTATCGAGATGACCTCTGATAGAAATTTTGACTGCGCCGTTTAGTCTGGAATATCAAATTTAGTAGGTTAGCATATATATTTTATTTTTATCGGATTCCGAACGAATTCCGAGCACCCCATCGGAGATTTTAAAGTTGGCATAAAAAATCAGCTTTTCAGCTAATATATATAACTGGTGTAGGCCATTTCAGCCTCATTTCTCAACTTCAAACCTTCATAACTCTCTCATTTCAATTCCAATTTTAGTGATTCGAAGGTCCAACTTGTGGGGTTTTTCGCCGGGAACGCGTTGGTGAGCTCGGAATCTCATTTGGGGGTTTCGGTTTGAGGTGAATTTCGTGAAGTACCTGCTGCCACGACCCTTTTTGTGATCTTGATTTTGAGACTTGATATCTCAGCCATTTTCGGTCCAATTTCGGTGATTCTTGGGGCTATTTTGAGTGGTTTTCGAGGAGAACGCGTTGGCGTGGTTTAAATTCGTTTTTGAAGTTTCTATGGAGGTAATAATTATGTTTTAGCTGTTGCCATGAAGATGATTTCTTGGTAATTTTAGGTCCGAATTTGGTGATTCAAGAGCCTACATTGTGGGGTTTTTCATGAGGATCGCCGTGGTGTTGTTGGTTTCAACAGTTGGGCCCTCGTGTTTGTTAATTTCTTGTAAATAGCATCTGCCATTGTTGTTCATTTTTAGTGTAATTTTGGGTTTTTCATTTCATATTCGTGTTGGGACTGTTTCGAGCCCCGAATTGTGTTCCAATTTAGAACACACGTTCGCGGAGCTGTTTAGAACCTATTTTTGGGGTTAATTTTGGAATTTTCAGCGCGGCTCAGGTCATATTTTTCTCTTATGAGGCAAGTATTTTAGAGCACAAGAACGACTTAGAATCGGTACCGCCATCCATGTTCAAAGAACAGATGCATCTAATCAACGGGCAAGCAGGTTCCGCGGGTTAGGAGGCTGCGAACCTTCCCTATTTTTTACCCCAAAATTGGCCCGCCTCTGTTTCTTGCGAATTTAGCATCTAAACGACCATAACGACATTGTGATTTTGTTTTTTATAGCGTGGTAGCGATCTGAATCCGTTTGGAAGGGAAAAGCTTCGGCGGAGTAGTTTGGAGCGCACGTGTTCGACCTACAAGTAGGCTACGACATCCCTTTTATTTTAGATTAAGTCTGAATGTGTGAGCGTATGTGTATTTGCATGAATATTGTGGCGGGGAACTAGATTAGTATGGTATTTTCGATAAAATTCATATTTAGGTTGTCTCTGGGTTCAACGGGTACTTGAATTATTATATTTGATCATCTTTGCTTCCTTGTTTGGTATTGTGTTGACTTATGATTTATATTGGAGCATGTTTGGCCTTAGTCTTGACTTAGAGTAGTGATGCCATAGACTCACGATTGTTCAGAGCCGATATATTATATTATTTCTGCCCCGGTGTGACTTTGAGCAGCGTAGGTCCTGGTAGACAGATATAGTAGACTTGGGTCTGATACAGATGATCCTTAGCTAGGTAGTGACTCAGTTGTGGGGCCTTAACATCCATAATTCCCGTATTATTCTAGCATTTCCTATTTCTTTTACCTTTCTTACTCAGTTAGCCTATGATGCCTACTGGTAACTTTTCACTTGTACTCATACTACACTCTGCATCTATTTTTGTGATGCAGGACCGAGCACCAGTCAGCAACGCCGCCATTTGAGCCAGTAGCAGCCAGCATCCGGAGGCGAGAGTGAGCACAATGTTCTGATCATTGTCGTCTCTTTCTATACATATATTTTATGGCTCGTCTTTTGTACTTGTGACGGGTCCTTTGTAGTTGCGTATGTTTTTGTATCTTGGTCTACTTTTGGGACTTGTACTCTTAATATGGCTCTGTACTCGTGACTTCCAGGTTCTGAGAGAGCTTCAGTTCTTATGTATGCATTCTTTTGGCTTGCCTTACTCCTTTTGTTGTTATTTTTTCTGCTACTTAGTTTCTGCCATTTGACCCACTACTAGTTGTTCTAGGTTTTGGATTGGCTTACCCACTGGTGGGATATAGTAGTTGTCATCACGGCTTGAGGAAACGGGTCGTGACATTAGGGCGTTGGGTTTTTCAGGTTAAGGTTTTTAAGGTTTCGAGTTTAGGGCTTAGGATTTTTTATTTTATTTTTTAGGCTTTAGCATATACGATTCAGGCTTTATAGGGTTTAGAGCTTAGAGTTTTTTTAGGGTTAGGGTTTTTTGGGGTTTTTTATGGTTTTTAAAGATTAAGTGTTTCTTAGGGTTTTTTAAGGTTTAGGGCTTAAGTTTTTTTTTTGCTTTTCTAAGGTTTAAAGTTTACGGATTTTTAGGATTTAGGGTTTAGAGCTTAGGGTTTTGTTGGGGTTTAAATGGGTTTTAGGATTTATTTTAGGATTAATTGCATGTAGGGTTTAGGGTTTCTTAGGGTTTTATGTATAAGATTTAGGGCTTTAGGTTAGTGTTTAGGGTTTTTTAGGTTTAGGGTTTTAGGTTATAGATTTTATCTAAGTTTGAACCTTCTTCGTCGGAGACTGAGTTAATATACAATCCCACTATGGAGACTTCCCTTCGGGATTGGTAGGATATGGTGCCACAAATTGTAGTCTACTCGGCATGCATTGATTCTTTGCTGGAGAAGCTGATACGCTCAAATTACACCTCCCTAAAGAAGTGTAAGCGATCGTTATCAAGTAAAGAACCCAACTTGTAGGTTGGGGTCGATCCCACAAGGAAAATGGTTTAGACTTTACTTTAACCCACGATTATATCCA
>JAJOOO010019158.1:0-21506 GCA_029582685.1 Solanum piurae | reverse complement strand
CCGGACCAAGGTGCGGGGTGAAATTCTCTAGATGCCGGACCAAGGATTTAGAGATACCTAACTTATCACTTTGCATGTAATACACTAGAAAAGGATTGTTGTTACTAGGATCACTGCGTTATGAGCTTGTGGGGAACACGTATTCCGTAGATGCCCTTTTCTGCATCTCTTTCAGCTGTCTCTTTACTTCCGCGCCTGAACATCTTTCCTGCAAAATATGATGAAAACACATAAAAACCAATACTAAAAGGCCCTAGACACACACAACTTGTAAGTGAAATGTATTAGAAATACCGTAAACTCACGGTATATCAGGTACCACTTCTTCATAAGGGACTCCGCTAATTGGCAATCCACCAAGAGTATGCAAATCCCGAAGATATATGGACGTTTCTCCAGCAGATGTAAGTAATGTATTTGTCTGGGGACAACAACCTTCACAAAAGGCTTGTATAATACTGGAGTTTCGATCAGAAGTAAAAAGAGAAGAAAATACACTATCACAAATATTAGCGTTGTTTAAACTTTGCCCATTTTTGCTTAGGACTTCTTTTTTCCACTACAGTATCCCAAAATGCAATGATATTCACCTTCAATCACAATGTTGTCTCCCCAACGCAACTCCTCTTGAATCTTGCGATGCCCTAAATTTAAAAGAGTGTCTGCGATATTTGTACCTTGAGGATTTGGTTTCTCAAGATACCACACTTTAGAAGCTTTGTTAGATTTGTGATCATATTCAGAGGTCCAATTTTTCATATGAAGTGTGTTCCTCAATTACGGTCATGGATAATATAACGGCCAACTAAAGGATTTTGGACCAGAAAATTGGTCTCCACGGCGCTACCCTCCGTTCCAATTATGAGATATTTGAGTTTAGAAGATGGTCAAGTGTAATCCTTGAAGAAAACCATTGTTCAAACTGCAAAAAAAACAAAAAGAGTGTTAGTTTATGTTTATAATGATGCACTAAAGAAGGTAAAACTTAAAATAAAATAAAAAATATAGCTAAGAAGGGGAGAAGAAGTGATGAGTCGGGAGATTTGGACTCATTTGGGGCTTTATTTATAATGATTTAGTGTCCTCAAATGCTTGTTTTGTGCCAATAATTGATGTAAAACCCTTGATTTCTAGGTATATGGATTGAGGAACAATGCAAAGACACTAATTTTCAAAAAGGAATGAAGCAAGCTGAAAGAATGAAGAAAAGGAAGCATGGTGATCGCAAAGTCTACTTGGCGAGTCACCGAAGGGCTCCTTGACCGCCTAAAGTTCCAGTGTGCCAAGCCCTGAAGAAGAAAATCAAGTTGGCTAGAGAAAGGAGCAATCGGTGGACCACCGAGTGGTTCAGCGATGCAGTGTTGGATCGCCCAAAGTTACAAAACTTTGGGAAGCTGAAGGCCAAGGCAGAAAGGCGAGGACATTGACCACAGGGCGGATCACTGAGATGATTGGCGAGCCCGACTTACTGCGCCGAATGGTTCTTCACAACATATTTTTGGTGACTATAAATACATTTTTGAACATTTAGTGTAGTATTTTTTGAATCATATTTTCATTAGAGATAACTTTTGAGTTGAAAATTGTAATTATTCTGAGTAGACAGACAAGTTTTCCTTAGATTTGAAGAATGGAAGTTTCTCACTTTTGAGAAATTGGAAGTGGATCTTTGAGATTCTTCGACTTGGACTATTTTAGAGACGAAATTAATCTTACCCAGTTGATGGAAACTCAATTTGGTAACGATTTTTATCTTTTTATGTTGTCTAGCTAAAACCCTAATTTTGGGGTGTGATTACGTGATTATGGGCTGATTTAGCTTATGGATATTGCTAATTGTTAGTTTATATGTTGTTTAGAAGTGATTTCAATCATTAATTATGGTTTAATTTAAGAATTGTAGTTGCAAATGCAGTTCTACCTTTGTGTTTTTGGCTTGCTCAAGAGAGAGAGGCTTTAAAACCAAGATTATTGATTGATGGTCTGTAGGTATTGGGTTGTCATGGGTTTAGCTCAAAAGAGTGAATCCTAAACCTTTTTCCACACATTCAGCTCGAGAGAGTGAATGGACTAAGGCGTAGGTTGTTCTTAATTTGCATGCTTGTCGATGTTCGAGAGAAATTGACTTGATTCCGGGTAAATTGTTCTAGAAAAAATCTACCTCCTCTATAGTCTAGTTTATTCACTAATATTAAGTTATATCCTAACAGTTTCAATTACCCATTTGTCTATATTAGTCTATAATTGAATTGCATCCCAAGAACCCGTCTCATTACTGTGTTTCATATTGCTTGATGCTGATGTAGTTGATATTTAAAACCAAAACCCCCATGTTATTTGACATTCGTGTCACCCCCTGATTTGAATTATGTTTCTATTCAATAATGTCTATTCATATGATTAATTTGACCATGTTCACACTTTACTATTGAATCTTAAACACGTACCGCTCCCTGTGGGATTCGAACTCAACTCATTTAGTTGGGTTATATACTGATTAACGACCATTGACACTAATTGGATGAAGTGTCTTTGATAGCATTATTCAATCAATAATTTAAGCGTTTAAGAACTCATAAAGTCTCAATTTAGTGATCTCAAAGGCAGGGTCGTTAAACACATCCTTTCACACATCAATATCAAATTCTTGTATAGTATTCAGGATCTTATAAAGCCACAAATTAATAATCTCAAGGCGGGAATTTACAACACATCCTTTCACACCTCAAGATCAAATTCTTGTGTAGTATTCGGAATCTTATAAAGCCTCAAGCTAGTGATCTCAAGGCGTGATGTTCAACACTTCCTTTCACACCTCAAGATCAAATTCTTGTATAGTATACGAGAGCTTATAAATCCTAAAGTTAGTGATCTCAAGGCGACGATTTTAAACACATCCTTTTACACCTCAAGATCATATTCTTGTGTAGTATTTGAGATCTTATAAAGCCTCAAGTTAGTGATCTCAAGGAGGGAATGTTAAACACATACTTTCACACCTCAAGGTCAAATTCTTGTGTAGTATTGGGGATCTTATTAAGACCCAAGTTAGTGATCTCAAGGCGACGATTTTAAACACATCCTTTTACACCTCAAGATCATATTCTTGTGTAGTAATTGAGATCTTATAAAGCCTCAAGTTAGTGATCTCAAGGAGGGAATGTTAAACACATACTTTCACACCTCAAGATCAAATTCTTGTGTAGTATTGGGGATCTTATTAAGACCCAAGTTAGTGATCTCAAGACGGGGATGTTCAACACATCCTTCACACCTCAAGATCAAATTCTTGTGTAGTATTCAAGATCTTATAAAGCCTAAAGTTAGTGATCTCAAGGTGGGGATGTTCAACACATCCTTTCACACCTCAAGATCAAGTTCTTTTGTAGTATTTGAGACCTTATAAAGCCTCAAGTTAGTGATCTCAAGGCGGGGATGTTAAACACATCCTTTCACACCTCAAGGTCAAATTCTTGTGCAGTATTGAGGATCTTATAAAACCTCAAGTTACTGATCTCAAGGGGGGGGATGTTCAACACTCCTTTCACACCTCAAGATCAAAATTCTTGTGTAGTATTCGAGATCTTATAAAGCCTAAAGTTAGTGATCTCAAGGCAAGGATGTTCAACACATCCTTTCACACCTCACGATCAAATTCTTGTGTGATAAATCTCTCCATTGTGTAGCCTCTGCAAAATACAAATATTACCTATGTTGATATCTGGAAAAAAAGACACAAAAGAAAAACAGAAAAAAAGGAGAATAGAATAAAATAAAATAATATATAAAATAAATAAATAAAATACCTGTGCACAAGAATCTCTTTACCATGAAGATGGATTCTAACTGTCTCTGAAGGTGTTCTCACAATATGGAGATAGAAGGTCTATTTATAGATGTGAAATACAGGGGTTTTGACTTCTAGTTGGATAAGAATCATAAAAGTCCTAATTCTAATTGTAAATATTTCAGCTAGAATGTTGGAATTATGCAAAGGCATTGTTGGTGATACACAATTTATATCCAAACAGGATTAGACATACCTAAAGATGACGACTAATATAAAGAGAAAATTGCATTAAAAAATCCATTATTAAATAACAAATGGTGGGCCGGTTGAAATAAATGCAAAATTGCATTAAAATGGGTCATATATTCTACCTTAATGATGATTGTCTGTTGCATGGAAAAATTTTAAAATGTCAATATTTTAGCATATAATAGGACCCCTTAGCCACACTTTCAGTATTTATTAAAAATGTCAATATTTTAGTTTGTTGTGTATCTGATTTATGTTTTTTATTTATTTTAATTGAAAAAATATAATTATTTAATAACAGAAAAGACAAATTTAGGAGAGAGAATATTTTTAAAAACAAACATATCACTTAAAATTCTCATTAGTTACAAATTCAAAATAAACGACAGATCACCCATCCCCCTTGTTTATCAATTTTTCAATATCGATTTTTAAATTTCCATTGATAATATTCAATATCTATTGAAGTGAATTCAATTAAATTTTGTTTTTTTTGTAGGCTTGGAATAGATTCATACAACTTTTCTTTTGCAGAAATTTTATGACCATCAAGAGTCATTCCAGGAGCAGGTAGATGTTTTGGTATAACATACACTGTCAAATATCTTCAGGTTAACAAGTCTCTTTTGTAATGACCAACAAATTGGCCATAGTATAGTTGAATTCTTAAAGATAGCTTGTTGTAATTCTTTGATCAGATTCAGAATACAAAATGTAGTTTGGTGGAAAAAAAATCGGAAAAAGGAACATAGAAGACGAAGAAAAATAAAGAAAGAGTCAGAGAAGAAGGTTGCAAAAATTGTATTCATACCAGAATTATATTCATATTAATTTTTGTTTGCCAACTGTTTTTTTTTTTACTCAGTATTTGTATTTTTATTAAGAACATTATATTTTTTTAAAATTTGTAGTCATTCCAATATGTATGCCAAATGAACTTGTATTTCTTAAGTATAAATGTATCACATTTCTTTCACAGTCAAGTTGGGTTTTTTTTAAGAATATTGTATCATTACTCAACAAATTATATTATTTTCACTATGTATGCTAATCTTTCCAAAACCTTGTATCCTTTCTTAACTCGTATTCATATGTAATGATTAGATTATATTGGGATACAATCAGTAAAAATTTTGTAATAAATTAAAGAAAAATATATTTGGCAGTCATGTAATGTTGAAGTGTGTGACCATCTCATCTAAACATGCACACTTTTATTATTTAATTATATTCTCAATACGTCCCCTCACGCGCGAGCCTGATTTTTTTCATGGGTCAAGCACGTGGAAATTCTTTTTAATATAAATGGCAGTGAGATTCAATCTTGTTTGCTCTGATACCATGTTGAAGTGTGTGATCATCTCATCTAAAAACTTAAGCTGTTAGAGAGAGCACACTTTTATTATTTAATTATATTCTCAACATGTAATAAAATTTTGATCACTCGGATACAATTTTTAGTTTTCACTATGAAAGTAAAATACCAATTCCAATTTGAATGGTAAAGTGAGTACATTAAATACAAAATTTGTTGGTATACAATTATGATGAAAACATAATAAAAAAGAAAGTTTCGGTTTTGGAGAACGCCGATTATATCGAAGTTCGAGTTGAGAATTCTTACTCCAAAGTTGTTTGTCAACGGAATTTGAATAACTTGTATTTCATTTGGCATACCTATTAGAATGAATACAAACTAATAAAGAAATACAAATGTCATTATACAAACTCAAACATGGAAACCATAATGAATATAAATACACTTATCATACATATTGGAATGAATACAATTTAAGAAAGGATGCAAGATTCTAGAAAAAAAAATACAACTACGTTGTGAAAGAAATAAATGAATACAAATATGGTTCTTATAGAACTACATATCATTTTGGTATACAATTTGGCATACATATTGAAATGAGTCTCATATTGTACATAGACCTTGCCTCAACTGCAACAGCCGATGCAATCCAATGCCACAAAGTTCTATTGAAAGCAACTGCAGTAAGAATAACTTGAGGAAAACTTGTGGCACCTTTAATGGGGCCATTGAAATTGATCCCAAGTCCATTATTCTGACCACCATTCATATGCTAGTAAACCACGTCTTGGAGGAATTTCGAAGAGATGAATTTCTTAAACAAGGAAAGGAGAGAATAATGGAGAAAAATGCACGAGAGAGAAAAGAGAGATTTGGGGTAAAAATCTAGAGAGAGGAAAGTCGGTAATGGGGTTCTTTTTCTTTTTCACCGGATAGTGGAGTCAAAATAAGTCCAATGTGGGCCTGATTTGAGAAATAAAAGAAAAGGAAATTAATTATATTATAATACATTTAATTTAATAAAACATTGACATATTGACATTTTAATAATTATTTTAAAATGTAGATGTTTTTAATAATTATGTTAGGGATTTTGACTAGTTTGCTAATTTTATGTTAGTATTTGCTACAACAAATCTTTTTGGGTTATTCCGTTTCGTCAAAAAGGACAATATGTTTTGCCATTTTTTAGCCATTTTGGAATGAGAAATACGTGTTCAGCTTGTTAGTCTCGGAGAAGAATAATAACATCAAGTTAATGTTTCAAGCTTAGTCTTTAAAAGATAAAATATTTCGACAAGACTTGAAGCATGAAGCATTTGTAATCATTTAAAATTTATTAAATATAAATTTATAAAATAATTCGAAGTATATTAAATTCATGAATATATTAGTCCAAATAAATATTATGGATTAATATAATTGGGTTAATTATTCAAGTCCAATAAATATGGACTTAATTAAAGTCTAAATTAATTGATTTGGGCTACAATAGATGAGCCCAGTTTGCAAAGCCCAATTTCATCTCATCCTAGGGGCCCATTTTTGGTGCCACATGGCAAATGAAGTGGCATGCCAAGTCAAATAAGAAGTCAATAGGATCATGACATGTGTCAAAAATAACAAATCCGCACCATAAAGCCCATATGCCATGTCGCTTAAATCGGATTGGACGAAGGGAATCCTTTTCCAATCACAACTCCTCTATTCTAACACTATAAATAGGGTTTCTCATAGTTCAAAAAAAAGGACCGAAAATTCTAAACAAGAAGATAGAGAAAAGCTCGTGGTACAAACGTCATAAATTTCTCTATAAGCTACAAAAGAATTCAAGTTCAAGAACGATCAAGATCAAGACCATCGGATTCAAGAACAAGCTCGAAGCCCTTGAATCAAGTAAAAGTCAAGAACAAAAAAAGTTCAAGTTCATCGAAGAATCAAGAATAAGCTTTAAAGCCTTTGAATCCAAGATCAAGTTCAAGACAAATTCAAGATCAAGTTCAAAAGCCCTTGATTCTATATTTGAAAAGGTGAATTCAGAGAAATCATAGAAATTGTAACACTCGCACTTTAAATCAATAAACACAATTGTTGCGATACTTTTCAATTCTTGATTATTGTTTTCTGGACGCGAATTTTATTGTGTACATACGCTATTCTATTTTAATTGATAAAATGAGATTAAAAAGAAAAATAATTATTTTCTTACTTATTCATTAGTTAAAGTCATTTTAAAAGGGAAAAAAAATCAAAATAAGATTCTTGAAAAGCAATTATTTATTCAGAATAGAATGTGTTTGAAAAAAATATGATATATTTATTAAGAAAGGGTCATTTTTGAATCAAACTATTACCAAGTAGGGGTATTTTTTTTTTATCAAACTAGTAAATTAGTAGTGCTTGTAACACATTTTTATTTAATTTCACATAGTTTAAGTGCATTTATTTTATTTTTTTGGCGAAATGGTCTGGTGGACCCTTATACTTGTATATGTTTGTATTCTGGACCCTTATACTTACCATTTTGTCATCTGGACCCCCGAACCCATCCAAACACAACATTTTAAACCCACTTTTTGATGTGGTATGGTGCGTGTTGCACAAACTCGTACACGTTGGCCAAAAAGAAAAAAGTTTTAATCCATGTATGAATATTATATTCCACATAGCGTATGACTCATATGAAGTAAGTATTCCCCGCCTATTCCAAAACCATCGCAACTTTTCCCTTTCTCTCATTCTCCTCTCTGCGATTTCTCTGTGATTTTGCTCAATTGAAGCTCAGTTCCACTGCGATTTTCATTGTAAGTTCTTGCCTTTTGTATTAGTTCTAATTTTTTTCATTTTCTTCGTGAGTATCTGTTTGATTCTAGGGTCGATTGTCATTCGATTTTCTGAAATATTTTGGGGATTTTACTTTGGTTTGTGTCTAATGTTAGTGTATTATGCTTTCGTAGTGGATGTATGACCTCGAGTGACTTCAATGGTATATTTCGTGAATTTGAGTAGATTCTAGGGTTTATTAGTAAATCTCAACTTTGACTAAAATTAATAATTTTTTTCTCGTCAATTGTCTTGGGTATTGATAGTGTTAGTGGTCCACTGTTACATATCATAGGTGTATAAGATTCTTGACACCTTGTCTCCTTAAAAAAGTAGGTCTTTTTGTTATTTTTACTTACAGGCTTGATAAGTTAATGACTTTAACTATAGTCGCCTTGTTTTTCTTTTGTACAGGCATGGTAAGTTAATGGCTTTAACTATAGTGACACTTCAATTTCACTATGGGGGTTGTTTTGTATCTGATCCTACTGTAAGGTATGTCAATGGAATCACTAGTCTTGAAAAGATTAATATAGATGTAGATGAGTTGCATATTATGTTGTTTCATAAAATAGCACTAGAATTGGGTGTTGAAAATGTTGAGACATTTGAATGTAGAGTCAACAAGAAGGGTAGTTATTACATAATAAATATTGATTCTGATGTTTTAAACTTGCTTAATGGTTTGAAGGGTGCTGATTTTGTTGATGTATATGTTGTACATCCCATTAGTATACCTTTAGTTGTTGAGGAGATACTTGTATTGCCTAACACTAATGTTGATGTGTCCTCCTCTTCACAAAAAGATAATGCCGATGTGTCCTACTCCCCACACAAAAATTGGGCTAATCTGTCATCCTCCCCACAAATAGATAGGGCTGATGTGTCTTCATATCAACCATTTGATGAAAATAAAAATAGGAATTTAAACCAAAATCAATCCCCTAGAGTTGAAGAACAGACCCCTAGATTTGAAGAACAGGCCCCTATAGTTGAAGAAAATTCTGATTCTGATTCACTCTATGATGTTGATGAAAATATTGATGATTTGAGTGATTTGGATGAGGAGTTGCTTCAAGCTAGGCGGTCTAACATTCAAGAACAAGTTAAAGAGAAGGCTGATAGAGTAAATCTAGATGAGATACCATCTGATCATGTAGGTATAGATGCTGGTTTTGAAGACATTTATAAGGACAAGAGGGGGAGATTTGAAGGCAATTTGGGTGGTGATGACCCTTATTTTGATAGCTCAGATCCTGGTAGTGACATTAGTGAAGATGAAGGGGATCTTATTGAGAATGATGAAGTGGTAGATCTAGCACCTAGGAAGGAAAGTACAAAGATCTACTTGATCCAACTGCTAAAAAGGTTTTATTTCAACTGTATATGGTTTTTTTAATCATATTGAGTTTAGGGAGGCACTGCAAACTTACTCTATTCAGAATGGTGTGAATATTAAGTTGAAACCTAATGAGAAGGAAAGGATAAGGCAAAGTGTAAGAAAAAGGGTTGTCCTTGGCATATTCGTGGTAGTATTGATGGTAACACTGGAAACTTCAGTGTTAAAACATATTTTCCTGTCCACAAGTGTTTTAAAAGAACAAGAAACAAATTGTGTACCCCCATTTGGATTAGTAAACATTACAAGGAAATGATTATGAGTAATACTACCATCAAACTACATCAGATTCCGTCTTTGATAAAAAAGCAGTATGGTTTGTATGTTAGTAAGACAAGTTGTAGAAAGGCAAAACTGAGAGTTATGGATGAACATTTGGGAGATTCCAGAGAGGAGTTTGCTAGGTTGTATGCTTATGCTGAGGAATTAAAGACCACAAATCCTAGAACTATTCTATTTATTAGGACGTCCAAGAACACAATTTCAGGAAAAGAGGTGTTTATGAGCATCTATATTTGTCTTGGTTCCTTAAAAAGTGGATGGAAAGAAGGGTGTAGAAGGATTATTGGTTTAGATGGTGCATTTGTCAAAAGTGTATGTAAAGGTGAACTGTTATCTTGCATTTCCAAAGATGGAAATAATGAGATGTACCCTATAGCATGGGTAGTAGTTGATAAAGAAACCAAGGACATATGGTCTTGGTTTCTCAAGTGCATCAAACATGATTTGGAGCTTACAGAAGGTGAAGGACTAACGGTGATGTCTGATATGCATAAGGTATTACTATGTTATTTGTTAAATTTATTCTTTAATTTCTGGAGTAATTGATATTTAACATTGTTGTATGTCAAATGGTCTTTGCTTGACAGAGTCTTCATCTTGCACTTATTGAATTATTGCTAAATGCTGAAATTAGATGGTGTGCTAGGCATATATGGGCAAACTGGAAGAAAGACTGGAGGGTTGAAGAAAGAAGAAGAAAATCCTGGTAGGTTGCCAGGGCATCATTTGAGGTCCTTTTACAGGTAAAACTTGATGACATGAGTGAGTTAGGACAAGGCATTGTAGAAGATTTGTTAAAGTATAACAAAGAATTATGGTGTAGGGCATTTTTTAAAGAACATAGCAAGTGTGATGTGGTTGAGAACAACATGTGTGAGACTTTCAACAGTTGGATTTTAGGTGCTAGGTTCAAATCAATAATCACTATGCTAGAGGAAATAAGAGTCAAAGTTATGGAAAGAATGAATCAAATGAGAGAATTTTCAGAAAAATGGATTACTGGTGTATCACCAATGGCTATGGATATTCTTAGAAAAAATGCTGAAATTGCACATAATTGTGAGGTAAAGTTTAATGGTGATCTTGGCTTTGAGATTCATGATCTACCATATAAACATGTTGTTGACCTAAAAAAAAGGTGTGTAGTTGTAGGTCATGGCAACTAAAGGGAGTTCCTTGTGGTCATGCACTTACAACAATTCATTATAAGGATAGGGTTGTTGAGTCATTTGTTGATCACTGGTATAAGAAGGAAACATACCTGAAAGCATATAATAGATTTATTCAACCTATGACAAACATGAAGATGTGGCCAAAAAGTACAAGACCAGGTATTGAACCATCTGAAATTACTGTCATGCCAGGAAGACCAGGAAAAACAGGAAAAAATATAGTGATGATCCTGTTAAGAAGAAGTTTGGAAAGACTACAAGGAAGGGAAGAAAAATGAAATGTTATGTGTAAGACTTTTGGACATAACAAGAAAGGATGTCCAACTCTGGTAAGTTGTGCTTTAATGTCTCTCTGTTACTGCATTTTTCTCTTTTAGTGCTTTGTTTACTTTAATATATGTTTGTAGAAAAATGTTGGAACTTCAAATGGTGGAACAAGTGTTGCAACTGCTAGAACAAATGCTGCAATTGTTGGAACAAGTGTTGCAACTACTAGAACAAATGCTGCAACTTAAGATTTTACAAATGCTGCAATTGGAAGCCAATCAAGTGTAAATGCAGGTCCAAGTGTTGCATCAAGTGATGTGAGGCTTGCAACTACCTCAACGTTTTGTGGAAGTCCTACAAATGCTTTATCAAGTGGTGTGAGGCCTACAACAACTCCTTTAAGTACTCAACAATCAACTTCTAGTGCAACTGACCAAAAAAGAAAGACTAGCACAACTTTGAGAGGTGGTGCAACTCTTGGATATAAGAGACCAAGACAAAAAAAAAAGCAAAGACAGTTGGTTATGGTCTCTTATTTGGATCAGGTGGCAGTGTAATTGAGAGGGTATGCATTTTATTATTTAAACACATTTAAGTGCGTTAATTAATATTAGTTCATCTTTAAGTGAAGATTTTTGTTGTTCTCTCAGTCTGGAAATACTGATAGGGTGTTACATAGTGCTACATTGTCAAGTTCAACTCCAACCAATATTGATCTTGGTTACAAACCCAATGGACTAAGGTGGAAGGGAAGAGTTGTAGTTACTCAAAGGCAGCTACGAGAGGAGAGTTACAGAAGCACTCAAGGCACAACAGACACTCATGCCACACCAAGCACTCAAGGCACACATTAGATTTCACTTTGCTTAGCTTAATGGCTTGATCCCAACTAACTTTATTTTGATTAATGACTTGATCCCAATTGTTTTGGTTCTGCTATTAGGAAGACTGTTTTTGTATATGAATTTGTGTTAAGTTGCTATTGGGAAGACTTTATTTTTCTGTATGAATTTGTGTTTTAATGAAGTTGTTATTCACATTTCTGAAGTAAATGCAGTCAACTATTGAGGCCAATGTCTTTGGTATTCCATTTCATTATCAAATAACAGCTAGTACAAATCAATATATCTTAAAAATAACAGCTATAAAACAAATAATAACAATCACAATAACAGTGATATCAATACTAGTGTTTGATCCTTGTCTTCCATGCCTTCCTTGTCTTCTATGTCTTGCTTGTCTTCCTTGCCCTGAACTCGCTGATGGATTCTTGATGTTGTATTGTTCTTGGCATGTTGAATCATTTGTATCAGTCCATCAGAAGAATCCACACCCATTACCAGATGAAGATTTTTGGCAACCCCAAAACATTCTTCCAGGGTTAGTTGGTGTTCTTGATGTCTTTAGTTCAGCATATATTCCGAAGTAGCAACATCGAACTGTCATCATGAAGACCAACAAAAATACAATAGAATCACACACACAAAAAAGAGATGAGTAAATCGAAGGAAAAAATAAAAGAGAAAAAATTTGAAGAGACAAGATCGAGAAAAAGAGGAGAAAAAAAGCTCAAATTTGTCCAACAATGGCGTTGAGTGAAAATAAGGAAGAAGAGATTGTCTTTAAAGGTCAAAATCTAACCGTTATTGCCTTTTAAAGGTGTCTCACGCTCTTGTTTTGTGTGTTTCACACGCTCCTTGTGGATTCTTTCCACATAGGATGCCACATCAAAAAGTGGGTTTAAAATGTTGTGTTTGGATGGGTTCAGGGGTCCAGATGACAAAAGGATAAGTAGAAGGGTCCTAAATACAAACAGATACAAATATAAGAGTTCACCAGACCATTTCGCCTATTTTTTTAGCATATTTCATTTCTACTATTTTTTGGTTAGGGAGAGTGAAAAAGAAAGTTTGCAAGCATTTCACATTCACTATTCCTCCCCTACCCCCTTACACACATGCACACAACACAATAAATTGATACTACTTGTTTTGGAAATTTCCTTCAAATAGACAATTTGCGTTGAGAAGCTCCTTGCAGACATTACTAAATTGGAATATTGCATAAATGTATAGCATAATCATTACTAGATAAGCTCTAACACCAGTAACATTATACTTTTCTAATCAGATATTGCATTTTCACAAGCACCCTTCATTGCCAATAATGCAGCTCCATAGGCAGCTTCAGTCTGGTCTGCCTTGCACACAGGCAAACCGAGTACCCTCTCCCGTATCTTTATCCATTTTTGGTTTTTAGAACCTCCTCCAGAAGTGATCACTTCTTCAACAGGGGTGGCCCCTAGATCCTTCAGCAACTTGTATCCCTTTGCCTAAATGTCATAATGTCAGTATTAGCAAGTCCTAAAAAGAAGCAAGATGTTAGTTAGATTAGGAGGAACATGCCACCAAACTACCTCAATGCGAGCAATTGATTCAAGAATACCATGCAAATATTCAACATCACTTTCTGGACGTGGATGTAACCTGCATGTAAATGGTAAGTGAGTAATGAATTGTGTCGAAGATGAACATTAGAAAGCACATAGATTGGTTATTATGGCAAATAGTTTACTTTTACTTTCTAACAACAACTTATTATCAGAAAAGTGAAGGGGTGCGCATTATGATCTACAAAGAATGGGAATTCATATTTTCTAAATATTGCAGGTAATAAGTCTATCTTCTCCATAAGGACATGACTCTAAAGGCCCCCTGCACAAACAACTTCAAACTTCTTTCGCTTGCTGCATATTTCAATACTCTACGCAACAACATACATATGGAGAATTTCAAAAATCCGTGGAATCTACCCCAACAAGACACCATGAAATGCAGAGAATCTATTGTACAGTATCTGTTCTTGAAAACAAAATGAGCAGAACTCTAAGACAAAACTAGATTATTTTTGGGTTTTAGTGTAGGTAAAAAGGTCTCATATGATGAAATAAACCATCTCTAGTTTATACACAATTTGTATGCTTTGACCTTTGCATAAAAAGGTAAATCGTCTTGCTGCAACTTGTATTGACTAAAAAGTCACAATATATACGATTATCGTCCCTATTACTTCAGTCATCAAGTAAATGAACTTTGAGCACCTTCTTAAGACTCATGACCACTATTCACAGAGTTGGATTATACTATATTAACAGAAAACAGAACACCAGATAGCACCTATGATATCATCAAATACTTTAATTCTACTTGTATTGAGTGGAATCCTTTAAAAGTTAATGTGAGGTTTATAGCTTGTTAGCAACTTATTTACATCCTCTAAAATCAGCTAAAAGTGTGTGTCACAGAATTAATTTTGTACAACTCACTAATGGATAAAAAACAGCTTTGAAATTTATACTGATTATTGTTGTTTTGAGAAAACGTGAAATCAAATATAATAGAATTTTAAACGACACATAAAGTAAATACATAAAGAATTTGTATTGGACCTTAGGGCATCTCCAACCCTACCCTCTATTTTACTCTCCAAATATAGAGTTCTCTATTTTTTCAGACAACCAACTCCAACTCAATTCTCTATTTTACTCTCTAAAGAGAAATCTTTTTCTCTCTCCTCAATATTATATTATTATTTCTATTTTATTTTTATTTTTTAATTTTATAATATAAATCATTCTTCTTTTTGCAAATAATTACCCTATAATCTATATAATCTTCGTGTAATATAAATTTTATTCTTTTCAAAATTTTCATTAAATATAAAATTATATTTTATTCTAAATTTCTAAATACAAATATTATGTATAATACATACTAACAAACAGTTCAAATAAAAGTGAAATCATTGATGAAATACAATTACATAATAAATAATGCATTATCATAAAATTTAAAATTAAATTTTACATAAATAATCGACTTTCAAGACTATTACGTTGCTCCCATAATGCTCTATTAATGCATTACGGAGTTCAAAATGAGTAATTTTTTGTCCGTATTTTTCTATGTGTAGGTAAAAATTATTTAAATTAACAATTTCATCTTGTATCCAATTGTTTCGTGTACTAATTTACTTCCCCTATTCCATTTTGAACTATTGCAAAAAGTATTTTCATGCTCATTAAAAAGTGTAGTTTAATAATTTATCACTATAACATAAAAGTAGATTGTTTGAATTATCATATAGATTTTGAGTATTCTTCATAGTGAAAAATAATTATAATTTTAAATTAAATATTTAAAGTGACAATTTTTTTTAAATAAAATTAGAAAAATTATTAATTCGGAATGAAAATAGTATACTTATCAATAGTATGTTTTTTTAGATGTTATATTACTTAGAAAATAATTCAACTATTAAAGACTTAATTAATAGTCTCATTTAATATAAATAATATTAAAATAATTTTAAATTACATATTTAAAGTGACGATTTTTTAACAAATAAAATAGAAAATTATTAATTTGGATAAAAATAGTAACTTGTCAATAATATGTTTTTAGATGCTATATTATATTAGAAAATTAATTACAAATAATAAAGACTAAATTAATGATACAATAAAAATAATATTAAAATAATCAGAAAGTGAAATGGAGAACTACTATTCACCTCTCTATAAATGGAGGATAGAGAGTAATATGGAGGGGGGAAAATGAGCTAAAAATGTCTTGTAGGTTTCCAATTAAAAAAAGGGGACAAGTGGGCCCCTTTACTTTTTCTCTATTTTTTTATTTTTAATATTCATAAAATGACTAAACTAATAACATTTTCCGTAGTTGTCTGGACAACTACTGAAGTTGTCGGACGACTAAAACAGTTGTCCTCACAACTACGATAATTGTTGGGTAAAAGTGTAAAAGTTAAAAGTTTGGGACTATTGAAAAAATATTTTTTAACCTAATTAATACTATTTGTCACTTCTACCTAATTTTTAAGACTTGAAGGACTTTCACCTAATTGACTAACTAGTTTGTTCCTTTTAATAGACTCTCCCGGTTGGAGAGCTCATTCTCTATTTTACTCTCTAAATATAGAGAATAGAGAGTAAAATAGAGGTGGGTTGGAGATGGTCTAAAGAAGAAAACATTAAATTAGAAATAAGAATTTGCAGCAATTGGTTTCAAACCCACGTCATCTCAAAAGGAGGGCCTTCAGATCAGCTGCCAAACCAAAGCACCTAACAAGCTTTTCATTCACTGGGTGCTAATGCTTTAATATAACCATTTTAGAAAAAAATTATATATAAATATATGAATTTACATCGGCGTTAATGGGTGCTCGAGCACCCGTTTTGTTGTACATGGGTCTGCCCATGAGGACTCGAACGTCTAGAAGATGAAAGTTATGGAAATCTAAGTTGCTCGGACTCGGGTGCGGGTGTCTGATATGGGTGCGGTTCTAGAGGTCAAATCCTCTATGATCTAACTTTAAAATTCGGGGATATAGATCCATAAATATGGATACGGGTGTGGGGATTCGGCTAAAAATAATTCAACTATCTAACAATAGAGTTATAAAACCTAAATTATGAGTTATTATGGAAAACTTGAGGAGAAATATTGATCAAGAGAAAATTCTGGAAGGAGATAAAAGGAAAAGGAGTATCAATAGAAGTTTATATGTACAAGGTATTCCATTTTCTTCAATTTCACCTTAGTTTTTGTTTTGATTATAGAAATTATTGGATCTGTCTAGAATTCCTCCCTCGAATTTGGTCAAAGTACCCAAAATCGATTGACCAGATCCCACACCCACACCTACGTTGTGTTGACGCGGATGCGGCACCGAAAGTGAAGAGTTTGAGCAACTTAGGTGGAAATGAGGATATTAAGATTGATGTGTTATGAACGAAGATATTCAGACAAGGTGGGAGTGGCCTCCGTGGTGGGCAAGATGAGGGAGGTGACGCTGAGATGATTTGGGCATGTGAAGATGAGATGCATACATGCCCTAGTGAGGAGGTATTAGGTTGACTATGGTGGGTAGGAGAAGAGAGAGGAGGATCGAAGAAGTATTGGGGAAATGTGATTAGATATGACATGACACGCCTGCAACTTATCGAGTATGCGACCCTAAATATGAGGATATGGAGGTCAAAAATTAGGGTAAAAGGTTAGTAAGTAGTTGAGCGTTGTCTTGTTTCCTTAACTTGAATTGTTATTGTTACTCTCCTTCTATCTTATTATATAGTTTTATTATTACCTATTATTTTCTTTGCTTTGGTTATCATATTATTTGTTGCTACTGTTCTCTTCTCCACAGTAGTACCATGCTTAATGTTAATATGCTTTGCTTGAACTAAGGGTCTAGCAGAAACAACCTTTCTTGACCTTCACAATGTAAGGGTAAGAAAGCGTACACATCACCCTCCACAAACCCACTTGTGGGATTTCCTTGGGTATTTTATTGTTGTTGTATTACAAGAATCAATAGTTTGGAACACCTAGACACCATGCGCTTGTGGAAAAGCAGGATTCTTTATCTGAAAACTTCCAAGTTTATTGGACCATGAACAGTAAGACAACTCCATAGTGGAGTAAATGTGTCTAAATGTGGCACTTGTAGAATCAAGATATTCAAAGCAATCAAAGTGTAACATTATAATTTTCACCAAAATCACTACCTCAGAATTTAAGTTTGTTCCAACTAGCTGGTTATTCACTTTTTAGCAAGAAGCACAAGCATAGTTAAATACCTTGGCTCCATCTTTGGATCTGCCACAGGGAATCTTTCACCAACTGCTTGAAGGGGATAATAATCAAGAGGGGAAATCTCAAAGGGATTTATCTGTTCACTTAGTTTCTCCAACTGCTCATCAGTGAAGAGATGCCTAAGAACTGCTCCCCCTGTGTTTGAAGCACCTCCAACAAGCCATTTATCGTCAAGACGGTGGCTATATACTCCAAAACGAGCATCTTCTACCCTTGTGAAGCTTAGTAGTTTGATAGCAAGTGTTGAACCCAAAGATGTTACCTTAGTACGAGAACAAGCATGTGATTAACTAAAACAAAAAAACTTACTAGACTGGAGAGCAGAGCTAGTGAATTTCCTTTTATGTGAAAATCTGTTAGCATAACAAATATAGTAGACAATGAAGTTATAGAGATTCCCTGCGCTATATGGTCATAAGGAGTTATAAGAAACCCACACCAAAAGGGTACTTGGTAGACTAGATGATAAAACCATTAAATATATCAACTCTGCAAGTTTTGTCTGATTATAACAGCAACAGAACCTTTCTCACTATATGTATTCTAAATCAAAAGAAATAAGCATGCAAAACATACGGCTTTTCCAGGTTGAGTAGCACGTGCTGCTAGAAATGCTGCTATACTATCTGTGGTTCCTGTACAAATAAGGCAATCCTTTGGATAACCTGATAAAGTGAAGGAACACATTAGTAGCAAGTCTCTAATTTCTAAAACCACCATCATGTTCTTGGAGCTTCAAAATCCAAGTTATCCAATCCGAATAAAAAACAGGATTGGAAGTATTAGCAAAACGTTTCTCTCTTTCTTGGTTTTTGAACTAGAAAGGTAATGCAGAATCCCCACAGCAACTGCAAAGAACGAAATATCATAGGACAAATTTGGAATATTTCCAAAATTAATAAAAGTAACTCAACAGACTATGAATTAGCAAAATGCGGTAACAACATCAGAAAAAAAGCAAAAAGCACTAAAAATCAACAATAATTCGAGTTAATAAGATATGCATCATCCCTCATTATGATATGAAAAGTATGGAAAATTCCTCTCCCATGTAAAGAAGATCAATTGATGTTCACATCTCCTCCACCCTCACTGGCCTACGTATATGTCTAGCAACCCAAATAAAAGATAATGGACCTAATATTGGTCCATGTAACACCAAGTAGGAACATTAATATTCATAAATTTCAATTGAGAAGATCTATTTTAGAACAAGCCAAATGGAAATACAATTTCCCACACCTCACCGATAGTTGTTAATTGAGAATGATAGCACAGCTAAAAACTGGAAGTAGAAAACAATAAGCAGTTTCAGTCAATGATAATTCAACTAGCTTTAATCAATTTCCGAAGGAAAAGAAGTTAAGAACATACCAAACTGAGTTCTTATGTCCTCCTTCATACACTCAATTTTAGTACCAGGATCTTGCACAGAAGGTAAAAGATGAGAATATGGCTGAGATAGAAGCCAAGGCGGATAGGAATCCATTTCCGGATCATAGCCAACCTGCAACAAAAGGAAGCTTCAGTACATTAGTAGACAGTCCAGTGGCAGTGCCAGGAATTTCACGAATTAAACAACAAAAGCTCTTTTTAAAAGGGGAAAAAACCGTTGCAAGTGAGGTTTGAACATGCAAGCACTTGCTCATTAAAGATGTCTAAACACACATTCAAGAAATCTTAAACCACTAGGATATAACAACCTATTATGTCAAGGGTGTCCAAAATATGTTATTTAATCACTTCGTGTATCATTTTACGTGTATATGTGGCATTTTTTTAATTGGACACCCTGGCATACATGTGCCTACCCCCCTGGTAGACACATGGGGTAAAAAGACAGAAAGCGTGTGTTTATAACAGTTACCTTCAGAGCATTATTATAGTCAGACACGCCCAGCTTTCCATGGAGTAGCCACAGTAACCAATCTGCTTGATGTAGCAATACTGCAGATTCCTTGCTTGAAGGATAAGAGTTCCACCATGAGACAAGCTTGCAAAGTGTAGAGGATCCAGAGCAGACTGTATGTTTTGCAGGAGCAATAGACTTCACCAAAGGCAAGGCATCAGGACAGCTCTCATTATACAGGAATGCTCTAGATAATGGCTCTTCGCTCCTACTGTAAGGAGAAATAATATATTCTTTAGGCAACTATAGATGAAGAAAAGGGAAGTACAAAAATTAGCAACTACCAACCTATCGATGATGATAGTTGTTGCAGAAGTCCCATCGATGGCAATGGACGCAACAACTTCGCGGAGACTGACCGGGACATCATCCAGGAGTAAAAAGAGTGTGTCTTTCCATGATTGTATCCAGTCCATTTTTTCCTCTTTCTTTCTAGTAAATAAAACAATTTCATTTCTTTTGAAGACATGTTTCACTAAATTAATGTGCTAGCATGATATAGATATAACCATTATACACACCATATATTCTTAGAGGGTTCATCCGAACCCCCTCGGCGGAAAATATTTACTATTTATGCATGGTTAAAATTATTTTTTAGTAATATAATAGATGTTGAACCCACCCCTTCCACTAGTTCGTATGTTTACTTCTCAAATTCTGAACCCCCTAATTAAAAATCATGGCTCCGCAACTGACCAACATGGTATAGATTTATGGTATGAGATAGTTCCTCCAAAAAGACCAAAAGAATCATTCATTTACTTTCATAGAATTTAATGTACAAAGTTGTAACTCAAACCTCAAGAATTTGCACCCATTAATTACAACTACATTGCATAATTATTGTGAATAAGCTTACCATATAAAGGGGGTACTCTCTCTTTCCTTCAGCATGAATATTACCTTCACCGTCAATAAGAGAATATCGAGCTCCAGATGTTCCAAAATCCATACCAAGATAAAGCTTCTTTCGAATTTCAAAATCATTTGTAAAAATGGGACTTCTTCCTTTACCAGATACACCACACTCTAACATTCTTGATCTTAATTTTCTCCAACTCCTAAAATCCACACATGAACATGCACTACTCAAAATGCTGCTAGCCATTCTTTCACCTTATCTCTTTCTCCCTTGTCTCAATTTACAAATGATTGCAATATATCCCCTCACACCTTTTTTTAGTTGCTTTATTTTTTTGGGCAAATATTTAACAAAGAAATAATCATATTTCTTTTCAGAGACCGTTTTGTTCTATATATAACATTCTGCTCTCATGTGGTTTACGATATCATGCTTACCTCTTTTATTTGATTTTTTTTAATAATTCTTTAGATTTATTTAAAATAATTATAAACTAATTATAATTTGATAAAATTATCCTTTCTTTATATTAAATCTTCAAACTAATGATCATAAAAAAGTGAGTTATTTAATAAATACTATAAAAATAAACCAACACAAATAAATATCATTTTCTCTTCTCTCCGAACTTTCACGTTCGCGTTTAATTTGTCTTCATTCTTCTTGGCAAGAGTCATTAGTCATTTTTTTTGGGGGGGGGGGGGGGGGAATTAATAAAAATAGGTACACTTTTAAAATAAATTATAGATAAAAAA